>JAUMGZ010130876.1:0-17151 GCA_032359645.1 Pododesmus macrochisma
ACAAACATAGCGATCAAAACGACTACTTCTTATTCCTTGTTCGTGCTTGGAACGAGATAACTATTTGTCTCGTATTCATACGCAGACGTCGTCCGCCACAGGTGATTAAAAATGTCAACAAGCGATATTTTTACTGACAGAAAATCGTAGGAGAAAACGGCACCATAACTCGTTATATATAGAGAGAGAGAAATATACAATAAAAGGTGCCGATAAATATAGGTTCTGCAACGAGTTAGGATGGGATATCGGGTTTTATCTCACTAGAGCTAGGCAAGTCTCGGTTCTTTGTAAAATATGAATATTAACACGCAAGAGTGAGATTTAAAAAATCGATATCCCATCCTAACTCAATGGAAAATATCGCTTATATATTTATCGACAGCTTTCATTCTCTCTCTCTCTCTCTCTCTCTCTCTCTATATATATATATATATATGTACTAAAGACAGAAAATGAACCAGAATCACAACAGAAGGTTGCGATCACAATAATGAAGCGATAAGGGTCACAAAGAACTGCAAAGAAACATACATATACAAAATAATAATAGGCTAACATTTCAAAACTGTCGTAGCCTCTCTGTGAATCGAGACGATCTACACATTGCGCAAGGAAAGTTAAACAGAACAAGAATTAATGAAGAATCGGAACGTCCAAAGCAGTTTTCTCCA
Source organism: Pododesmus macrochisma (assembly GCA_032359645.1). Lineage (NCBI taxonomy): Eukaryota > Metazoa > Mollusca > Bivalvia > Pectinida > Anomiidae > Pododesmus > Pododesmus macrochisma. Next base: position 675 of record JAUMGZ010130876.1, read on the forward strand.
CAAAATGCCAGACCGTTGTGGCTCACTAAAAATCGTCACAGTTTGAATTGGGCTTGATATGTGTAATTAACTGTAGTACAGTCATACAAAAGGAATGACACACGTTCTTCAACTAATCACACAGTATGGAAAAACTTAACGCGTAATATAAATTATGATTTAGTAGACTTTTACACTGAAACAAAGCTTTTTACATCTTATGGTTTTTCATATAAAATCAGTGAAAAACTCAACCATTTTTATTTGTATCAGTAATTATTACAACATGTCATGGATAAATATACACCAACTACTACTAAAAGTCTTCCTTTAAAATGTCAAAAAATTTAGTCCCTCTAAACACATACTCAAAACATCGCAGTCTGAACATGATAGGGTTGCAGCCTGCGGGTAACTCATCTTTTTTTTGCGGGGGGATGGGATGAATGCTGATATTTTTGAAGTTCTGACCCTTTATTAAAGTATTCAAAAAACTATATTCTCTCGGCATCTTCACAAACTGTGCATCAAATTAAATATTCAAGATGCACATGCTGTAGAGTCGTTCTTCACGTTTTAGAACGGTTTATGTATTGAAGAGCCAAAGAATAGTCGTCATAACTGGAATATATTTCATACACCGGAATGACACGAAAGTAGTAAATTCGAGAAAAAAACAAGACGATATTCAAAAGCCGTAGGTCCATGGACATTGGCAAACAGAAGGAAAACGTTGGACGCACATTTAATTAAAAATTAACCAAATATACATTTATTAACTAAAAATGGAAACATCACGAACTTCTATTTAAAAACTAGAAGAGAAACCAGCATCGCGGCGGATGACACAGCAGTAGCAATAAACGCTTACCATATCGCGAACACCTGGTTTCGCTTCTAGTTTTTTAATAGAAGTTTGTGATCTTTCCTTTTTTAGTTAATACATGTATACTTGGTTATTTTTTCTGTATGCGTCCAACGTCATCCTTTTGTTTGCCGATGTCCATGGACTTGCGGCTTTAGAATATCGTCTTGGTGTTTCGAAATTAAGAAAGGAAAATAAACAACAAATGTTCGCGCCTTAATTCGCTAGGCGACCTCTCATAGTCTATGAGATAGTAAGCTAAGGCTGTGACCCTGTATAAAGTGTATACTACTAAATCACTGGTGTTCAAACGGTTGACCCATGTACAAAAAAAATATGAGACTGACTTGTAGCATTAGATGAACATTTCTAGGACATTTGACAATAATAACAAAAATAATATAAGTAACTAAATTATTCAACTAAACATTGACTGTGACGTTGTGGCATCTTACGCCTACGATTGTAATTCATTGCCATTATTGATTTTTTCAATAAGAGGAGAAAAAAATGAATCAAAACAACTGTATATTAGTATGTCGTGTTTTGCAGTTGCTGTTTTTCTTGTACAGTGCCCAAACCAACAGGCGGAGTCAATATAACAGATGCAGAAAGCACTATAGGAGAACTGCTCATAAGGGGCCACAGCTAAAAGATTAAGTACATCTTAAATCAATCAATTAAATCAACACTGTAACGCGGGGTGAAACTTTACTCATACGTTTTGCGTTTTGGAATGAGTCCGATATCCGACTTTAAAAATACAATTATTTAGCTGAAAAATAAAATGACATATAGCGTATTCTAAGGTGCATAAGGTTTATTAAGCTTGATTATATACATGTAGTTTATACATAAGATTAGTCTAATATGTACAATAGTATATAATGAATATGTAATAAAGCAGAAACAATTATGTTTATGTTAGATGTAAAAAGCACAACTAATGAAAGTGGACGTTTGTGATATAAAAGTAAGTTGGAAACAATTTCTTTCATTTATTAGTATAATATATTTTTAAAACGCTTCATTTTTTTCTTTTCAAATACAAAAATAGCAAGAAACTATCTTGTATAATAGATGAACATTGGTTAGTAAAAAATAAAAAATAAATATAAACGTTAGATTTTCCGGCAAGTAAATACATGAATTATTTATCTAAAATTACTAGTTGAAAAAACTATTTGATATATTTTATTACACAAAATGCGAATAACGAAGATAAGCATGGCGCAACGTTAAAAAAGCACGCGTCACATACTGTAGAAGGTGAATCCATTAACAATTAAAAAGCATTGCAAAGCCATAAAAACCAATACAAAATACGTAGGGACCACTTATACCAATGGTAAAATATTTGTTCAGAGATCTGTAAGGTAAAAAGCGATACATATATCTGCAATAGAAGTACATCATCAAATACTACAAATAAGTGATAAATCTAAGGGAAACAAATCTGAAAAAGGTGAGGCGAACTTGCAAATAACACAAGTCACTATACATGTGTTTAGCCTTCAAATTTAACAGTATACATCGAGCATAATTGTGAGAACACTACTGAAACTATAATTAACAACCTTTGTCGTTATGGTGTACATTTTACGGCAAGAAAAGTAGACAATGATTGATCATGATTGGTTTTTTTTTTAAATGCAAGAAGAAATTGAATGTTACATGTTCATAAGACTTATTCGATCAAAACTAAATTCTTCCACTGTCGTAATTCTTATGTTTTACTGGTGATGAATGTGTTGAGTATTCATTACCATATGGTGATGCTATCCATAAACAGTTTGTGAAAGTCTGTAGCTTAAATAGAATGTTCGACGTGTCCTCCACAAGCATACATGAATATGCCTTGACCACATTGAAAAAAGTGTGCACTACAAACGGGAAAACTAGGGTCACGCCTACTACATTTAACAACACGCATTGCCTTTTGTTCTAAATCTTTACAACGACAATCGACCAATAGCCATTAATTAGAATTAAGAAGGCACTTATTACTATATGCATGGTCCTTTGAACGCAGAAGGGCCACTTTCAATTAACTACGGAACTTAAAATGCACCTACAAACGCTAATCAGTTTTTATACTTATTTTTAAATGAATACATTTTCTTATAATTAGCAAACAGTAGAATAGTTTTATATAAAATAAGACTATCCACTGGATCATCGCACAATATAACAATCTGAATGACCCACTGAACTACAATGCTTCAAGTAATCAATTATACCCAACCTTACTACCGTTTCTCCCTTAATCATTATATACATGTATGTATAGAATTATATGTAACATGCAGTTCTTATTGTTTTGGATACATAATATTTTTTATAAAAAGCGCATTAATTTGACGTGCATTAACTTTTAATAACACACACACACACACACCCACACATACCCCTCAAAAGTTCTAAGATAAAGTATAATATGGCTACAATAATAGCTATTATAGATCTTCATTTTATAGGAAAGAATATTATGATAAGTACAACAAAGAACCTTACGTAGGTCTACTGCGGTTGACGCCAAGAATATAATTGCAAGGTCGCAAAGGATAAGCGCGCTAAACACTAGGTTGAAAACAGATAAACAATACTGAAAAGGGGCATTTTGTCAATAAACGAGAACAGCGCGCTAAATCACTAGGATGAAAACAGAAAAACAATATTAATAAGGGGCATTTTGTCAAAAAGAGAGAGAATACGTCTTACCGAACACTCCTGTAGGTTCAATCAAATGATCGGAATGACAGAGTGCCGCACGCACAGCGCAGTGTAAACAACAAATAAATAATTCATTTAACAAGACAAAACATCAGATCATAAGACGAACGCTATGTTAATAAGTCAAAATAAATAATAAAATTAGTAGATAATTAAACGTCAACATCCACAAACTCAACAAAACATTAATTCATAAGACGAACGCTGTATCAATAAGTCGAAACAAATAATAAAATTAGTATGTTAGTAAAATTATACATCTACAAACTCAACAAAACTTTCTTCGATCTTACAAATGAACAAACAAGAATAACAAAATAAACAATTATAAATGTATTATAATGAAGAATTAAAGACCAAGACTTGAAGAATATATCAATATTAAAGAGATTAAGAGAACGATATACATAATATAAGTTATAACACATATATTTTCGACACATATATATTGTAACATTGACACACGCGCGCAAGAAAGTTCACCGCACATAACCATGCTTTTATCAATCTCGAGTGCGGGATGTGAGTCATCTTTACAAATACATTAAAGTGAACTTTTCAAACAATCTATGATCATAAGGATACTGTTTTAGCAATCAAAAGTTACAATGATTATTGGCTTAATAAATCAGTACGGACAACTAGAGAAGCCATATAAGCAGCATGTTTTAATATACTTTGCGTACCATTCCTTAGAATAAACCAGTAGTGAATGCGCTGAAGTCTTTTAACATTATGTGTAGAGAAACAAACATTAAACTCACGATGGAGCATACCATTAAATTAGGTTGTATGTAATGTAACTTTTGAAATCAATATGAAGCATTCGCAATACAAAAAACAATAACTTATACAATCATCGAACTCACAGTGTCAAAATTATGGAAAACAATTCTGTGCGCTGAGATATTTCAAATGAATAAATAATCAATTTTTTCACATCTAGAAACAAAATATGATTTTCTGATAAACAAATTACATTACCATCAACGTAGTTGCTTAACTCCAATATGTCTTTCCAGGGATATATGTGATTTGGATAGGCAACAGTCCATTTGTACGTGGCAGTCGTGCCACACACTGGTGTTCCTTTACAGGTAGCTCTCAAGGAAAGCTGTGTGTTTGGAACTATTTCAATGGAATCCGTAAGGACCGTGCAAGGGGTACCAGTTACACACCTACAGTGAGAATATTATCAATGAATTTTTTTATGATATTACATGTCATTCAAATAAAAAAGTAACATAGAACTCGCCTTTATTTTGAAATGGTGTAGCGTCATGATGACATCGAGGAATGAGGATACAAGGTGCAATTCTTTAAAGCACAACACATTGCCCCGTTGTTTATATGTCTTTATTTCAGTGAGACGGCACTATAACAATCGCCATAAGTGCAAACTGTCGCCAGTAGAACCTTCTCGATATGATCTATACATGAGTTAAAGGGACTCTTGAACCAATAAACAAGCAAACAAACAAACAAACATGCAATTAGTCAGTTGCTACTTCTGAGATATGTAGATCTATTCGTTATATAAATGTTACGATGAAGTGCTTGACTCACGCTATTAAGACTTGAGGTGGATCATAATTCACAATGTTTAATTGAGCTTCTGCTGTTGCCATCCTGTCGTCCTTGTAGACTTCCACCTTAAACACGTATGTGCTACCAACTGCCATGTTCTGTGTGTTGAATGTTATCGATCCAGCTGTCGTATCAACTGGTCCTGGACCTTGCTTGAAACAGCCTCCAAGGTCTGATCCTAGACTACCTATTTGTGCCACAGTCAAAGGCTTCGTTGCCGTTTCGTTTCCTATAAAAGTTTCTGTTGTTTTCCTGCACCACCATTTGAAACTGTCGAATGTCTACAATGAATATTAAAAAAAAAACCAATTACTAAAAAATAACACAATGAATGTTCAACATTCATCGATTGTATTGGTAGTACTCATTACTTTAATTTCTGAAATGCATTTAAACTCATCCTTTCTTTCCTTTGATATTTCAACTTCTGAATACATAACTTAAGTCGCGTTTTAGAATTGTCTTACTCTTTGCATGTATACATTTACTACCAAAATATCATTACTTAGTTTAGAATTGCATGGACTAATTACCTGTGTTGCACCCGAATCCAATCCTGGATCAGTTGAAAATGTTCCAGGAGAAATAGCAATATCACGATCGAAGCCATACTGGATGCTCGAAGCCGCATTTTCAAATATCATGGCTATCAGATTGCACTTTGTGATTTCAATATAGGTATACACTTGAGAACTCGCTTGCGGACCATCTGGTGGCGTCATTGTCATGTTGTATACAACTTTATAACGTCCTTCTGTGAGGAAGCGTGGGAGCAATGCTAATTCAGCCGTCCTAGAAGATAGCACGAATGTAACGTCGATGTCTTCTGTCACTACGCCGGTGCTGTTGTCTACTTTCTGGACAGTCCACGTTTTAGTATTCTCAAAAGACGTATTGCATTTGATACTAGTTATACCAATAACCTTGGGCATGTCACAACGTGTGAACTTATTGTTTGCATTCACCTTGTAAAACAATGGCGACCTATTTTTGATGTCAATTTGAGGTAGTGAACAGTCAGTGGAAGAAACAACATGTGTTGTCTCAGTATCGGACGTTGAATAAGCATCCCATCCCTTCACACTGATAATGAATTGACCACCAGTTGTATACATGTGAGTCAAGATCATTGGGGATGCTGGTATTGTGCTTTGGTAAATATTTGCAGGGTACTGTGCATTACAAGTAGCCGGAGTTCCGTACGTTTCATTTGATGCATCCCCATAGTCGATAAATATACATGAATCCGAACCCTTTGTAGTATAAGTAAGATTGAAGCTTTTTGAACTGTTCACTTCAGTATTTTGCTGGTCATGGCCAATCACAAGTGTTGAAATAGGTTCCATGATCTTCACAGATGTCTTGATTAGTTTTTCATATTGACAATTTTTAATTGTGATATCTATGTTGTACTGTCCAGTCTGAAACAGTAAGAAGAATATAACTGAAGTGGGTAAAATACCACTTAATGCTTTTTCATAAACATAAACAGACGAGTTTGTTATAAACCTTATGCATTTGCCAAAATGCCGTGTTTCGATTGAAGTATATGGCACTAAACAACAATGGTAGACCATGGTATGTTGAGTTAAAACCCATAGTCTGATTTTAGTTTTTGATAAAATCCAATATGCATGTGTAGTTTTAGTTTGTTTTGTGACAACATACTAGTATATTATTTATAATAAACTGGGACATTACATTTTACTATTTACTTGAATAAGTCTTTTTACAGTTGTAATTATCCTTCTTAATGTTTTTTTTTCATGATACTTACGTTTGGGAAACTAAGTTCAAATCTGCCCTGATTTGTTTTGTTGCATGCGACTATGTCCACGTTGTTGGTGTGGATGGCGATAACTTCATAATATGCAAACGTTCCTAAAAAACAATATCACGCTTTTTATAGAATTAGTTTTAATTGGACTTGATGTTTGTAACCGCATTCCTAAGTATTTTACTAAAACACCGACCCACACATTTTTGCCTCGGTGCTCATTACCGAGCATTCAAACATGCTATCTATCAAATTAGTTCAATAGTTTAAAAGTGAACTTGAAAATGTTCATTATAAGAATATATACCGTGCATTATTTATACCCTTATCTTTCATCTCGGGATCAAAACTCGAAAAAAATTGTTTTCCACGCTTCAATGTTACTACAGATGACAAGTATCAGATCCAGGCCTTTTATTTTATTTCAATATTTTCTTACTTAATATTTTATCAAATGTTTAACAGTTTTTATTCACCTGTCACATACTGAGAGCCACGCCATATCCACAACAAAAGAAACATATCGGAATCCAGTTCGCTAAAATAGTTTGGTTGAGATTCATACAGTGGTTTTTGAGAAGCAGACAATATGAAAAGTTGGCCACAGTCGTGAATCCAAAATACAGACCTAAATTTTTACCCCAGGGACACACTTTGAATTAACTAAGTATCCTAAGCCTCGGGGCTACTACATAAAACATTGACCCGAAGACTTTCTAGTTTATTACAGGACGACGTATACAATTTTGTCAAATATTCCCTTTTTCTATCCCACCTATGGCACCTACCGCAGTTTAAGCAACCTCATTCAAACATAGCCGAACACAACAATGATTTTTAACACGTTAGATTTAGTGGTTTTGGAGAAGAGAAAAAAATGAAATTTAAAAATTTGCTATTGTATTGAGCTTTTACTCCAAAACGCAAAAACTGTTTTTGGCCATATGGTCATATCTTTGGTGCATACGCCCAAATATTACTACTGTTACAGGCACTAAGGTCCAGGTCTTTTACATTTATCAGAAGATTTTTCCAGTAGTTTTGGATGAGAGGTATAAAATGTAAAACAAACATTACGCCGATGACAAGACGGTCGGCGACTATATGGTGACTATAGAGTCAAATGAGGCCTTTGGGTTATTTGGGTTATTACGGGATCTGAATACTTTATATAAGTTTATACAATATATTTATATGAACGTTTATATAATTGGAATATGTAACATTATATTTAATCAGTATCAATCTTCATTGAGGCAAAAACAGAAGATTTCCTAGACGAAATGATACTGAATTGATATCGAGCATAACGAATTCCCATATTGGAAATGAGACACAAATTAGAACGCCTTTCATATTGTTTTTGTATTCTTCTCAAAAGAAATGTAAAAACTGGTACATAACTGTTTCAATCTTACGGATTTACAATGAAATGTGATTTTATTATGTTGTTTTAACCTTGTGTGCAGACTGGTTTGAAAATGACAGGTAAATCCGAACGGAAGGTATCCTTCGCAGCTCCAAATCCTTCCAGATCTGGTCCATTTACTGGAACTACAGGCTGATATGCCATTGTCACTGAACACCCACTGAAATCCTTCACTACAGCAGTCTGTAACGTATATTGTTCATATGTAAAATACATAGAAACATACAGACACGGATGTGAGCTTGACACATCATCATAAACAAAAAACATACTCAGTGTTATACACTTTTTACAATCTAAGTCTACAAAATCGCCTACAATACAAAGTTATTATCGATAAAGCGTTTTAAATAAAATATAATTACATGTTTCATCAGCTTTAATATTTACAAACAGTTTTAATTACTGTTTTGTCAATAATGTAGGACGATACCTAAATAGTTGTTGTTGCTGGTGCTATACAAAGTTAAATTGTAAGTTTTAAGTATAGTTTAACAAGCAACATTATTGCTTATGGCTTCTTATAAATGTCTCACTTGACGGGTTGTTTCTATTGTGGATACGTCATTCCATATCTTCAATGTTGTTTCGTAGTTACCATCAGTAGTATACGTGTGCTGTACCGTTCCCTCCACGTCCATAGCAGTAACAGTATTGGGTGACAATGGTTGTGGAGTAAATGTTGTCCCGTCTCCGAAATCAAATTGAACCATTGCGTTTGTAGGTATAACCGCAGAATACTTTATTGTATTGTCAGAAACGCCATCTGAAAGTTTAAATAATAAGACTAGTTCAACATTTCTTCTATCTGTGCTGGATCGCTTATTAAAGACATAAATCAATGCACTATATTATACCTACTACTAAACTGGTTTTTGTACAAATGGTTCGTAACGAACTCCCAATGGGACATTGAATAAAAGCGTTTAACTCAGGTTTTTAATTTCACGACTCTCTGGATTTTATTGTAGTGACTCATTTATTTAAGTTCATTTGGTCAAGCCATATGTCAAGAACTTATCTGAAGTTGAAGCCGTTAATTTTTAGATTTTAGTTGTGTTTCCTGTGAATTGTTCAAATTTGATCTGTCAGTTGTATTACTCTCTTACATATTGCAAGAATTAGGGCTTTCAATAAAAAAGAGGAAAAATAGCAACAAAAATGACCACCCAGGAAACACAACGGTGTTTTAATTCGTTAACTTGTTTAATATCGGTTTGATTTTACCAGAAACTTAAGTATGGAATGTTCCTGATTTTACTACTCATATTCTATCTTGATAATCATGTTTTCTTTATTTCAAGAAAACAACAATATTAAAGATAAAAATCATATCAAGATAGAGGACATTGATATTTTAATAGAAAACATAAACATTAAGATAGAAGTACATGTTAAGAAAAGACAGTTGTTATATAGTTGTTAAGATAGAAAACAGCCATATTAAATATGTAAAAATAAAATGTTCAGATCAGAAACCTTAATATCAAGATACTGATATATATTTATATAAAGATGACAAAGTTTGATAAACTTACTTAAAGTTGTCCACAGCATACATTTCATGGCGGCAAATGTGACCATGTGTAGAAGAACAGGGTGTTGAACTTTTATTTCATATGTTTGACTTATGGACTCCTGACTGCTAGTTGCCGTTACTTTAATAGTGTATGTTCCAACAGTACTGTAACAATGGTTTTGTGTATCCACACCAAGGGGACTTACACCTATACGCAACGACAATGTACCATGTATTACTATAGTTGAAATTTTATGCTCAAGTCCTAAAACAAGAATACTTATCAATCAAGCAACATGAATCAATTTGTTATCCAAAATTCTCAAGATTAAACAACAGTTACAATGATATATAAACAAATATAATCTTAAGTGTCGATGAGCTATGTCGTACCAAGCTTTATATGTTAAAGCAGATAGCCTGTTTGTTAATTTAAAAGTAATATAATACCTGTTCTAACGTTGTTAACATCAGGCTGACCGTCTCCGAACTCCCATTTCAAGGCTATCCCTGTATCACCTCGATTGAACTGTACTTTGATATCAGTACACGCAGCCACTGCAACATGGGGCGGATTTGGAGTGATTGTAATACCATCAATCTTGTCAATGATATTCACTGTTGTTGTCAACACCTGGTAGGTCAAGATTGTCGACACATTAAAAGTGACAGTAAATTGACCGTTTTCTCGAAAGTCGTGAGTATGTGGTGTGCTCATATTGAATGGAAATGACTGAGGAGCGAGTCCGGGTGGTGTGCCATAATCAACCAACATGGTAGCTGCATTCGGTGGATCACCGGACGATATGGTAAATGTAAATATTATGGTAGCAGGAGGCACTAAAAGAGCCTCAGCAACGTTAGGTGTTACAGCAAGATTTTGAACTGGTGCTAACGCTAATATCCTATAATCATAATTGCATGTACTGTATGTATTAGAAATTATTAATTTGATATCAAAGTAGCCCAACGTAGTGTAGGTATGGGTCATTGTGTTGGTATTGCCCGACGGCCATGACGTTGCCGCAGGACCATTGTGACTAAATGGTGTTGACGAATCTCCCCAGTCACACTGTATTAGAACGTTTGTCCCAGAATTTAACCCAGCAACAATTGTCACGGTATCGTGTTTAGCAATGACTGCATATCCTTCACTTCTAATTGTAAAATCGGGTGTACTGCTGCATCCCGTTATTGGTATTTCTATGCCGAAGTTGGTGACAATCTGCTTGTTGCTGACGTCATTATAGGCAGTTAGATTTAGTGGTAATAACTGAATGGCTGATTTACCTGGTATAAGCAATTCACTTTTTCCATACCTCTCGGTTTTACTTAAAACGGTTTTCATAACCGTCCCGTCAAAGGTCAGCAGAAACGTTGGATTGGTGCCATCCGTCCAGGTGAACTCGATATGGAAATCTGTATTCTGGAGCACTGCGGTTTTCCACAGTTTCAGGTTGGCTATTTCCTTCTGAACTATCACCGAGGTAGTATCAGACATTGAGTTGATGTTGTTAGTACAGGTAACAGATATGATGTAAGTACCTGGAGTAGTAAACGTTCTATTTAGATGGGAGTTTGGTGGTGTGTCTAGCCATGTTGTGGTGATTGTTTGAGTGGAAGTACCTACAACAATAGACCAGGTACAGGTGTAGTCTGAACCCGATGTCATTGTTAATGGAACAGAGCAAATCGTATCCTGATTGCACTTGTCGATTTGTGATTGTAGGCCAACGATTTCGTCTTGTATTATAATTGTTGTCATATTCGTTTTACTACTGATAGAGTTTTCCATTGTTATGGTCACATTATAGGTGCCCTGTGATGTATATTGGTAAGTATGAGAGGCACTTGACGTATTCACGTGGTTACCATCGCCATAGACCCAGTAATAGGTAATACTACCTCCTGAAAATATTTAAAGTAAAAGGAATTTATCATTACATCATATGTCACCATCATAATAAATTCAACTTTTGTTTACTAACTTCTAAATAACTATGTGACGTTCCTGTATTTTATATTGTTTCTGGAATATTTTCTTTGTTGTGACGAATAACGCAGAATATTCCACGATTAATGTATTTTTTTTTCTTGACCTTTGCATTTATTAAAATAGAAAGTGCTCGGCACCAAGATGTAAATTTTACAGTCTCTAGCTTTTCCAACACATCAAAGTTTGCTGTTTTTGCTAACGTCATTGAACCCCAAACTGGACCACTTCCAGAATATTTTTTTTTCAATTTCTTTCACATAAACTTAACAATTCTGCAACCTATCATAATTAATCAAAACTACTCTTTAAAGATTCCACAGCTGTAGGCTCGATCGAATGAGCCGTTGCCTCGTAATATTGTAAATTATTCAAATGGACAATTTGGGTACTGTGCCGTTTGACAATTTTTATTCTTGTCGAGGTTTCAATGAGAAAGTTCTATTGAGTTGAAATCGTGTAAACGATAAATTGATTGTGGTACATAAATACCTGTACTTGGTTTGGTCTTGAAGGTTATAGGTGAATTAGTCTTCCAATAGGTCGGTAGGTCAGGTATAGCGGCATCGATTCCTTCGTTCACAACAATAGTTGCCGTAACATTAACTGCGCTCGTGAGTCTGGTAGAATTCAACCGGAAGTTCAACTCCTTGTTTCCAATCACCATATAGTTCAATGGAAACATAAATTTGGTTCTACTAGTTGTTATAGCTCTCAGTAAGTGACGTTTGCCTGCGTTCAGTGCAGATGAACTTGCCTTATTGGTGACGTCAGAGGTTTGGACGTCCGTGTAGCTAGTTGTTGACGCTGTTGTGTTAACTGCACCAAGCTTCCCAGTGACAGGCTTGTAAGCCAAAACATACCCAAAGCTTGCTTCTACGTAGTATACAGACGGGTCAATAGCGAGGTAATTATAACCTGTTGTTGGTATATTATGTATTATGGTGTGGAAAATGTTAAAGTTCGTTCTCTGTGTACCACTATAACGGGACGGCGCAGGACAACTAGTGGCTATATTATCCCAGCACGTCATGGAGGATAGACAGAAAGGATTCCCTGCGTTACATGTAGTCTCGTATACCCCGGCACATGTTGATTGGCAGTCATTAGACTGAAAACAGTAGGACAGTCCACCACCACACGTTGGCGACAATACCTAAAGAACGCAATAGAAAGTGCGCAAACACTTATAAACATATACCCACAGAGCAACCCAGTAAAACTCTAATCAAGCCCCCAACCTCACAGCCAAGCTTAAAAGTACATCAAATGACATAGTACATATGTACCAGTGAAACAATTAGGTTTTAAAGATTGCCAATTTTTATTAATTGCTCATAATTTCTATACGAAAATAACAGAAAATGTTCCTTATATGCAAATACTCGTTTGACAGGCATACTTAAATACAAATAGTTACGGAATTCTGTAAAGAAATATATTTTTTTATCAAAAGCTTTAACTTTTTCTCAAAGTGCCAAATTTTTGACAAGTTTACTGGTTTCCGTCTTAAATCGCTGAAATAAATATGCATATTTACTCATCATTCTCTTTTAAGTTCCTTCTTATTCCTTCTTCCGTTCCAAGGAGGTGTGTGTTATAAACTTTACTTTCAAAGAAGTCATTTTGTATTCATTTGTTACAAAATCGACAAAACTGGTCATTTGTTACAAAAACTAGAAAACTACAGAAACTTAAAAGAAAATACATACAAAATATTATAAAGAATTTTTTTTCTTTTAAGATGGCACGTTCAACATTTTCTCAATCAAAATACTAAATTTTAGAGAAAACAAATCGTCGTTTTCCCCCTAAAGTTTAAAACCGAAACCTGTATACGCATCTACACCATAAACACCTCAGCATCATTCTATAAAGTAGCGTTGAAATGTTTTAATCCGTCTAGTTCACGCGACGGGAATCCTGACGGATAGACGCACAGACGGAGTGCTTCACATTATACCCAGAGTTTCTTTGAAAAGTGCAGATCTATATAATATTGTCAAATTATCGCTAACTAGTAGGTAAACTGATTAATTAATGAAATGTAGTTGGTAATGAAATCAATTAATTGTGTTCTGTTTTTATTGATTGTTAACGGATTTTTAATATATTTAATCACTCACATAAAACTCAACACTGCCAGCAGTCTCTGCATAAAACTCTAGTCCTACCAAAAGAGCCTCTTTCTTGAATTCTGAAGCAGGCATAACAACTATGGTGCTTCCATCTCCGGAAACAATCGGGCCGAATCGCGGAATGCCGGGACCAGTCAAGTAAATTGAAGGGTCTGGAAATAAAAAACAACTTGAGAACACACAATTATTTAAAATAAAAAAACTACAAGATCAAAGAGAAATATATATTAAAAACAAAATATTAAATGCATTATATATAGCAAATCAATAGAATTAGTATCGTCATCGTTGCACAAAAACAAGAAAATTCTAAAACACACGAACGATTAAAAATTAAGTTTTTTACAAAAACAAATGAAAAAGAATAATAATGATGATAATAAATAAGTATAAATCATAGAACTGGACGTTTCTTTAACGTTTAATCAGGAGAGAAAGAAAATATTTGCCTATATATTAGGTATCAGAAAGATAATTAACGAACTAGTGTATCTATGTCATGATTAATTCAAAAGAAATGTGCTTGGAATTTCGACTTTATTTATTCAGTAGATCTGTCTTTGTTCATGTTGAATAAGATTAAATCATAGCGTCGTTTTGTGATTAAGACTGGATTGATTAAAACATCTGTTGAGAGGATATTATTACACATTGTTCCTACAAAACTACACAATATAACTTATTGACTTGACCGTTTTAATGAGTTTGTTTTGGGTTACCAATTATTATTGTCGCACTACTTTGTATCAATCCTTTCTTGTCAATAACTAGACTTAATTATGTAAATCTCGTGTTATATGATTCTCTTAGGTATAACTGTTTGACAATTCTGAAAAGAATCTTTTTATTATTGTTTTCTAACATGTAGGTCGGGTCCCTCTCAAAATTATATCCATGCATATTTTTCATTAATAAAATCCCTTTCCTATCTATCAAATTGCTTGTTATTTTATGATTTATTTTTGCTCCTTTCATTAATAGAATTATTTTGCAATTCAACAAACAGCTCGTTTTGTCTGTGTCTATGTGCTATATTGCTTTTTTGTACAAACCTGCCAATGGCTGCTGAGACAAAATAGTCACACCATTTTGTACAATGTCCAGTTGAAGATATGACCCTTCCTGTACCAACAACGTACAAACACCATCCTCGTGCGTTGCCATATTGCTCGGACAATCAAGCGTTGCATTCGTAATAGGCGAGTCAACTTCTGTCGTACACTGGGATCTTTTAGCCTATTAATAAGTGATATATTAACTTTATAGGACCTAAGTTTCTCCCATTGTTTGGTTATTTTGTGACACACTTCTTTCTGCAACCAATCAATCTGAATATTATATATATCTTTCTAAAAAAATTATTTTCAATACTGTACTGTACATAGTTTTCGGATATATGATTACTTCGTGAAGTTATGTAAAGTAGAATATATGTAAAGTATTTATCCACAAATGTGTGATTTTTTTAGAATTGAGTGAAAATATATTCATTAATAACCATAACGATTATTTTTGTTATTCCTATAGAATTCCGTTTTGAATAATTACTATCATCTTTTAACTTTTCCGAAAGTCAAAGTTATAAAATCAGCCAATTGAAAAGAAAGTATTTATATGAATCCAATTTTAACATCAAAACGTGTCAGTTCTGGAGGGAAAACTATATACATACCACCAAAGTATCGTTTTGATCGTTTCCGGTGATCGTGATGTAAAATATTCCTGGGTAGCGATACACCTTGTTAAACATATTGGACACGTTTTTAGGCGTATCGCCACCTCCGTCATCATAGTCTATTTTGAACGTGACATCTGAACCAGCCGATTTAAATGTAGGAGTGAACGTGAGTTGAGAGTGTGTCTCAACTATTGGAGCACTGCATCCGAGTTCTAGACCAACGATTGGCTCCGATGTAGAATAAACTGTAGAATGACTAGGACCTCCGCACGACTTTGAAGTATCTTCAAAACACGGCATGGTACAACCAGATGGATCCTTGTCAGTGATTGGTGGTAGAACATTACCACAGTAACAAAACCTTCCTGTTGAATAAAACAAATATAACGTATGGGATGTGTTGACAACCGGAGGTTCTGCGAGGTCATAATCTGTATGTGTAAGTGTTGATTACTTAAAACTCTGTAAGATTTTGATATATGTTGATGATTATAAGTTCTCTGATATGAGATTGTTTGAGACCAGGATGCATGTTGATGACCGGAACTGCTGCAAGAATGTGACATGTATTGATAATCAAAAGATTGATACTATTGATAATAGGTCTTCCTGGATTGCCTGGTTTGTGTATTTTTGGGAGCAGGTAGAATGTTCCAGGCTTAGGTGAACATGGTTTTAAAAATATCGCGGTCTCTTCATCTGTCTCTCCATACTCCTCCATGTTATTAAGAGTGTTTTGTATTAATTTGCAATGTTCTTGCGTCAGGTCTCTGTCCGTT
>JAUMGZ010130987.1:0-20701 GCA_032359645.1 Pododesmus macrochisma
CCAAATTTGGTTGAAATCTGCCCAGTAGTTTCAGAGGAGATGTCGTTTAAAGCAAAAGTTAACGACAGACGACGGACAGGATTTGTATGAAAAAAGTCCACCTTGGACCTTCAATCCAGATGGACTAAAAACAGGGCGATTGAAACTTATTTTTAGACGGGTGTTGACAGTCGTGTGTACACAACAGGTAACATTGCCCTAACCTTATCGAGCATGTACGGGAAGCGTGATCACAATCGACCTTCACCTTATCTGGGCTTCAGGTTGCAATACACTGAATCGGGGATTTTAAATTTTTTACCGGGTTAATGTACAATATCGGTAGATTTGGCCTTTTTTCAATTCCCTGTCGGTAGGCCAGTAGAAGGACCCAAATAGCGGAAGACTACCGCAAAAATCGGGAAATTGAGTGTCATTGAGTTTAGGAGGAGTAGTCTAACAAAGTTGTGTCCACAGACGACTGGACAACCTGATTCCAGTATTACCCCCAAAACTTTGTGTCGGGGGGTATAGTTATGAAAGTTTAAAACAATCAACATCCTTTTTAAATGTTTGTTGTGCTTGTAAATGTTCTTTCTTATCAATTCAATAAGAACTATTTTTCTATGCTGATCGACTTACTGACGCAGGAGGTAAAATGGATCTCAACACAACAGCTGATTCACAATGGGGTAAATTTGAAATGGCCAAAAACAGCCAGGGAAATTGCAATAAACAAAAATATCAAATTCATTTCAAGAGTAAGGCAGAATTCTTTGATATTTTCCTTTGTGCTAAGAACTTGTAAACATATCAGAATTCTGCCTCACTCGTTAAAAAATTTGACATTCAAGAAACCTACATTGAATATCTTCTATACAGTCAATCCTGTCTACAAAACCACCCAAGAGACCAGACAAAAGTGGTCTTTATAGGGAGGTGGTCTTTATATACAGGTAAACATAAGTGTAATTAGACTTCAAGGTACCTGAGCTTAGTGGTCTTTATGTACAGATGGTCTCTTTATAGAGGTGGTCGCTAGAGCAGGTTGGACTGTATGTATATTTATATTTATTTGTTTAGTATATATTGATGTGTATTTTTTGTATTGATGTACATTTTATTAATTTATATATAGAGTGTATATTGGTGTTTATACTATATATTGATGTTTATAGTGTATATTGATGTGTATACTATATATAGATGTGTATAGTGTATATTGATGTGTATACTATATATAGATGTGTATAGTGTATATTGATGTGTATACTATATTGATGTTTATAGTGTATATTGATGTGTAAACAATATATTGATATTTATAGTGTTTATTGATGTGCAAACAATATATTGATGTTTATAGTGTATATTGATGTGTAAACAATATATTGATGTTTATAGTGTATATTGATGTGTATACTATATATTGATGTTTATAGTGTATATTGATGTGTAAACAATATATTGATGTTTATAGTGTATATTGATGTGTATTGTGTATATTGACGTGTATAATGTATATTTAAGATGTACTTACAGTGGTTCCTTAGTTTTGATGTAAGCTTCAACAATTTCACTTGTAAGTTTGGACATAGTGACTTGTGTAATTTCATGGAATTGCAGCATTTGTAACTGTTCGTTCTCAACAAGGTGTTCAAACTTGTATTTTACTGTAAATAATACATAAAAGAAATGCACTAAAATAAAACTTTAAAATTAAAAACACTGAACTTGTAATATACAGAAAATGAAATACTGAATTTGTACTACATTGATATTGAAAATGAACTGATGCATATAATTTTTAAGATACTGAAAGACATGTAATAGCCATAATATCACACACTGGATTTGTAATATACAGAAAACATGAGGCCCATGGCCTTAACGTCCATCTAGTTGAACAAGCCTATAAATTTAGTGCATTTTGATTGGTATGAAGCCCTTTATCTTATTGGAACATTATATGCACTGTATCATATTTTTTGAAGATAACATTGTCAAAAAGCAAGGTCACAGTCTACTGTTTTTAAGAAATTTGGTATTGGTTTAAACAGTATTTTATTACACAAATAGTAATTATAACATACATTTCATACATACAAACAAATGCTGAATCTGGCGACAAGATATAAAATCTTATTTAGGCCATTTCCAAGTAATCATAAATATACAAACATATAAATTATAAGACTGACCTTGATTATTTAATAAATGTATATAAAACAATTTAAATGGTTAAGTAGGTAAGGAAACAGAACAGAAGTATGGAGGGAAAAGTGTTGGGGACATTGTATAGCACAGAACTCTTGAAATAATAGAATATCTGTGACAATAGCAAAAAAATACTAAATATGTATTTATAGTATTAATTTAAAAGAATTATGTTGTTTTCTTACTCACAATGTGTAAACAAATACCTGAAATGTTAAGACAAGTGAGGGCAGAAAATCTATATTACAATACTGGCAGCCTGTTAGAACTAACAGGGAGAAAATCTTTGTGTTGATTTGTCGCAGGAATCTTGTTAGGAAGCCAAACACT
Source organism: Pododesmus macrochisma (assembly GCA_032359645.1). NCBI lineage: Eukaryota > Metazoa > Mollusca > Bivalvia > Pectinida > Anomiidae > Pododesmus > Pododesmus macrochisma. The sequence goes on from JAUMGZ010130987.1 coordinate 2,527, forward strand.
GTCTAATCTGGTTACAGTGCACAGCCAAAGAAATCCGTTTTTCATCAAAGTCATTTATTGAAATAAAAAAAAGAAAGAGATAGAGATTTGGAAACAGACTTAAAAATTGGGTATTAAGTCTGGAGGACAAAGATATTAATGCGAATCACCTTGTAGATAAGAAGCTCGAAGTGATGGCTGTTATTTACTGCCAATAAGTCTGGAACTGTTGGGACTTCTATGTTGTTTTTTGTCTATTTAGATGTTTTAGAGGGCTTCAAGTGTTTTATGTATTCACTGCTTGTATCGATAATGAGGCTATGTTTTGAATATTTTCAAGTACATTTCATGTCTGACTTGTAATTCTTGAAAATCTTGAAAGATTTTGGATGCTTTGGACTTGTGATATGCAACAGAACATTTGTGAAATGTACCAACACATGTAATAACAAGTTACTAATAGAGAGAAAAAAATCAGATTTTTATTTGTATTCCATTAGAAGTGCTTTCCAACTGGAGTCATGGCCTGATCACTGTTAGTGAAAGGGTGGTCTGTTTTGAGTAAAGACAAAACACTGCCTCTTGAAATACTTGCAGGAATAGTTCAAAAGTTCTCTCTTTATCAAAGTTACATTTGTGGGTTCATTGCCAATTTGACAGTGAATGCTAAATAAGTGATTCCACTCACTTAAGCCTCTCCAGAATGTCAGATTTGTAATGCAGTTTGTCTGCACAGGAGTCAGCCATGCCACATCCCTAATTACATTACAGTGCATCATGGGAAATGACAGAGACCTGCAATTACACATGCAATGTTAACTCAATATCAAACTTTGAAAAGTTTTCATTGAAACTTTAACATCAACACCATGTACTGCAAATTTGATTGGATCGAGAACTGTCAATTGAACAATTGGAAGTTACTGAAATTTTTGTCTTTGGAATAGTGGACCATTGAAATTCAGAAAATAACCATTATAATACATGCACTAACATACAAAAAGATGGATATAAAATGATGGCAGGAACCGTATAAAACAATAGATTGAACCACACAATATTTTATGAGGACATACATTTAGCAGATTTAATATGAGTGATGAGACTCTTTGGCAGACATATCCAATTAACATTTAGTATTGTTTTTCCAGATGATTCTCTGATGTATTGTGGCCAATAAGCTATAGCGATAGTGTTATTGATTGATCCTAGGTAATTTTATACTATGTATACAAGCGGTCAGTTTGGGCCAGTCTTCCAGTCCAGTGGACACTTTTGCAAATTGTCAATTTATAGATTTTGGTGACCTCAAATTTATTGAAGAATGGTAAAGGAGACACTTGACTGTGTCATTCAGTGTAGTCTAGTTTTACTGTTATTTCCTTGGAGAATTATACCACGCAGATAAATAGACAAAATAGGTTTCTAGACCAACTAGCTATTTAGTTTACTTCTCCAGGTGGTTTGTACGCCCCAGACAGGTAATTGTGATAACAAAAATTGTAGAATTGCTACACAGTTCCAAAGTAAACCATCATTGGACTGTAATTTACCAGTTTAAGTTGAACTGGAAATAATGCTCAGCTTAGAATTGTAATTCTCCAGGCATTGCACTGATTATGGGTGAACACGGTCCTGTAGACACAGTGCAATTTCAATTACAGCAAAAGTTCCATGTAATGATGATAATCTCTGAAATTGAATTTTTAACTGAGCCTTGATTAGATGAGTATAATCGGAGGTACATGTAATGGGTTCATTCCCTTAAAACCAACATCTGATATGTATATTGTAATGTATTTCCAGCCATTTGTAGTTCTTTTGCAACCTTAGAATCAGTCTGAACACTGAAGGAGGTGGTTTCTACATCGCAGCTTGCCTTAAAAGGAATATCATGGGAATCAAAGCATATGTTTTAGTCTCTGTCAACAAACTTATGTATATGAAGATATTAAGTTGCCCTCTGTGTTTATCGTGTGTCAAGTAAGATATCATTACAGCTTAATTCCATAGATTTTGTTCATGGTAAATACCATTTCTCTGTCTTTATATTCATAGCTTTGTATTTTGTGTATTTTCAGAATGTAAACGGTCAAGGGTATGGTAATCATGTAGGTGACCACATCATCCACCACAACCATCATGGCGACTGGTCATCTCTCACGCCATACTCTCTGGTGAATGACATCAGAACGTCCAGTCCAGCCAAGGGCAGCAGTCCGACCAACAGTAACCGAAACAGTGCAGCTAGCAGTGATAGTGGTCGAGGATATAGTACTGGTCATTTGGAACCAAAGGTCAGTAGTGACTTTTCTTTTGTGAATTAAACCGCAAGAACAAAAATCCATAACAGTAAGGAATACATAATACAAGAATAATTGCTGAATGCTAGTTTGGTTTGTACCTGTTCTTTATGTCTATAGTTTGTAGTCTGAATAGGTGTATTTGACATTTGGATATCCAGTGTTGGAACTTCAACTCTAGCCATTGTTGATTTGTTTATAAATTGTAGCATTGTTAGTACAGGCTGTAAAGTTCATGACCAATAGATTAATTCTGGCAAAACAACAAAAGAGTATCCCGTAGACTGTCCACAATGCCATCATCACATTACATGTACATTATATCTAGAGGTAATTTGGGCAGAAGGAATTTAGGAATTCTAGATTTCTGGCATTTGTTGAACATACTGCACCTTTGTATTTCTCTTTGATTGACACCTGAAGATTGTCTGTGTCATTTTCATTTTATGTCTGATATATTGGGATAGATACGAGTCAAACAATGATGCATCCAAATGGTTTGTGTTTTGGTATCGCTACGGCTTGTCTGTTTAACATGAAATACTGATATCTTCCTGTATAAATATTTTATATTATGGGCAGAGAGTATTAAAGATATGAAGAATGACCGCCTTGATTTACCAGGGTTTTCTGTTAGGTTCCTGCTGTTCACAGAAATCAGGTTTAATGTATCTTGATAAAAAAATAGATATATTTTAATTGAATTTTTAGTTCATCTGGACCAAAGGACCAAGGTGGACTTTTACCCATATAAATCCTGTCCGTCAGCCGTCGTCGTCAACTTTCCATATTTTGGACTTCTTCTGCCAAACCACTGGACAAATTGCATCCGAACTTGGTAGAAAGTATACCTAGGGGAAGGGGATTCAGATTTGTTCAAATAAATGGTCTTGGCCCCCAGGGGGTGCCACTAGGGGACCAAAAGAGGGTAAATTTGACAAAATTAAAAAAATCTTTTGATACACTAGAAGGCCTAGAGCTTAATGCTTTGATATGTAGTAACTTTAGGGCATGGCAAACCAAGTTTGTTCAAGGTGTGACCCTGGGGTAAAAAATAGGTTACACATTTTTTGGTCAAAGTTCAACACAATGGCAAATGTGTAAACTTTTCACATTTTTGACTTTTAGTCCAAAACCGCTGGACCAATTTCATCCAAACTTGGTAGAAGGCATCCCTAGGGGAAAAGGGTTCTGATTTGTTAAGATGATTTGGTTTTGCTCCCAGGGGGCGCCTTTTGGGGGGCCCAAATGGGGGAAATTTAACAAAATTTCAAAAATATTCTTCTGATAAATTAGATGGCCTAGAGCTTAGTGCTTTGGTATGTAGTAACTTTAGAGCATGGAGAACCAAGTTTGTTCAAGGCCTGACCCTGAGGTCAAAAATTGGTTATGCATTTTGGGGTCAAAGATCAACACTATGGCAAATATGTTTAACTTTCACCTTTTCGACTTCTCGTCCAAAACTATTGAACCAATTTCATCCGAACTTGGTTGAAGGCATCCAGAGGGGAAGGGGCACCTTTTTGGGGCCAAAATGGGGAAATTTGACAAAATTTCTAAAATCTTCTAGTAAACTTGAAGTATAATACTTGTTCTTGATGCTTTGGTATTTAAAAATTTAAGGGCATGGAGAACCAAGTTTGTTTAAGTTTGCAAAAGTATTCAAATGCAAATATTTAGTTTTTGGCCTATTTCAACCAGTTGGATGTTAAGGCCCAATGGGCCTCTTGTTAATGTTTATTCATGTTGCTGTGATTTCAGTTAGAGTTTGTCATGTACTTCTGTTGGTTATAACTAATGGCATCATGTCTCACATTTAGATAAGATGCAAGCATGTTCAGAATGCTTGTTATTTTTGTGTTGGCATTTGTTAAATTGGTTATGATCAATTTGCTTTTCAATCCATCAGATTAGTTACAACTTTTGTTGCTGCACATCACCTTCAGATTATACAACTTTTGTTATAACAGAGAATTATTTGCAGCCTTTTTTGTATGGCAGGAGCCCAGGTATATTGGCAAATATTGGGTGGTTAGGTTCGCAAATATTGCAGTCTTTGCCCAGTTATCTGGAGTGGCTGTCACAATGTATTTTTCTTAGGTTTGAAGAGTAGGTAGAAACAAAAGAAAAGCAAATTAACATATTTTTGAATGGTTCATAGAAGAATGTGATATTTTAGGATTTAGATAAGGAAACTGTGATTTTAATTAAATTCATTTTAAATAAATTGGAAGTTTAAACTGTTGAAATTGAAATATAAACTGTAAACCAATAAGCATAAAACAGTTTTAACTCAAATCATGGTAAATATAATCTGTTACATATCAAATTATTAGACACACTTATAGAGTCATACTGATATCTTTTATAATTAGACCAATCAACACCCTAGCTTCCTGGTATTGAGTTTGTTTATATTTTTGTATATGAATACTTGATCAAGATGTGTTTGGTATATAGGATGGTCTTTGAGATATTTGTATATATGAATACTTGATCTGTATTAGATTTGTTTGGTATATAGGACGGTCTTTGAGATAGATTTGTAGATCATCAACCTTTGGTCTTTGCTTATTGTGGTAATTACACATATCAGTCTAAAACATGAAGTTCTGCCAATATACCACAAGAAAGATAATCACATATATGTGTTCTTTTTAAATAAATGTAAAAGATAGTTGGGATATCAGTACACATTGGGGGGCATGGTGTTCTGTTTTGTGTTGTCATGGTAATTATCTACACAGAGGTCACTCGGTTTGGGGAGGATTTTGCTGGGATGAAGGAGAAAATTAAAGAGCTTTAGCTAATGTCTTGTCAAAATAAAGAGGATTTTGAAATCATGTTTTGGGATGTATCTAAAAAATTAAGTGTACGTAAGATTTATCTATGTGGATTATAAGTTCGTTTTCACCACTGATTAATCAAGTATAAACTTATACATGAAGCAGCTTCTTGGTATATATGATATTTGCTGCAAATTCAAATTTTGATTTTAGTTTTTGTTGGAATGTAGCTTTTTGAAGAAAAATACTATCAAGTTTCAATAGAAGAAGATTCTATATTCATCAACATATTGATAAACTGGTTATAACTCTGTACAACAGGTGGCATGATGGTCGGTTTTGAAGCATGACTCACAAGAAACCTATTTATAGTTCTATATTTTGTGAGCCTGCACACATGCCAATGTTTTTGATCTTTAGATCAACTTTTGTCTCATAACATGTTAGCATTAGCAGTGTGAGGTGGATGTGAAATGTGGTCTGAAGTGTTGTGTGGAAATGAAGGTGTCAGCATGATGTTAAACATATTGCATAATATCCCTGCTCTGTTTAACAGAGATTATACAATAACGGTGCAGGACACATTCACTGCACAGCCAGAGTTTCACTGTTGACACAGTTCTGTATTTTTGAACAACTTTAGTTTTGTTAAACTATAATTAAAGTTGGAAGAGATCCTTTTAGCTGATTGTGGTTCACATCATAGCTGTCACCCCGAAAAATCATCTAGTGAAAATTATCAATATTTAGACTTTAAATAAAAATTTTAGCACTTATCGTTAAAGAAAACATTTATTAAAGATATTGGTTAGCTTGCATGCAGAATTGATAAGCTTCCATTTGCATGGTGTCAATCTGTAGGGCACAGGGACTTTGCATGTCTACTCGTCGACTTCCCCTATATGTGTAAGGATATTATACACATATAGGGGCCGCGGGTGAGTAGACATGCCAAGTCCCTGTGGAATAGGTGTCATTTCAGTGCGACTTCGGTAGTCCACAATATTTGAAAATCAGTATTGTTTAATATTGCAAAATTGATCTCCACTGATATAAATTGTGGTTGATATATATTAAAGATAGCTTAATTGCATAATGATGTTGTTAATAGTTGCCTGTTGTTGATTGTTTCGTGAGTAAAAGCATTATGATACGATTCAAAGATGATGTAGATACACCAGGTTTATTGTACTTCCCCTCCTATATTCCTATCATGATGAAGGTAAAACGTTCAATAATACTTGCCATAATCATGATATCTGTGACATTGTCAAAATACATGTGTATAGTTTATTTTGTCAGTAATTTTGTTATATATTGACAAGAGCTTTAATGAGACTTTGTCACTTACTGTCACTCAGGCGATGTGGCTCAGAGGTAGAGTACATGTATTCACCTTGTGTTTCTGTAGGCAAGGGTTCGATTCTCGGCAGTGTCAAACCTAAGACATTAAAGTTTGGTAATCTTCTCACTCCCTGCTAAGTGCTCAATATTACTGGGTAGGGGAAGGACTGGTTGGCTCGGTGTCAGGATAATGTGATAGAGTGAAGTATCGTATCAATGTGTCTGCAGCATAATATTTCAGTGAGACAGCACTATAAAGTCACTATCAGTGAGCTTTGTCACAAGTAGAAACCATCTCAATATGACCTAGACATGAAGTGAAGGGATGTTAAACCCAAATGAAACAAACACTTACTGTCAGTAGCAATTCAACTTTGCGTGTACAAAAGAATGTAGTAGATATGTTACTTTTAAGTGCTTAAGACCTTTTCATGTATATTGGGATGTAACTTGCCAATGGTCCAGGTGTTTGGATGTAACTTTCCAGGTGACACATGGTTCTTATACTTGAGTGTTTATTTTCTCCACTTGGCGCTGTGGTGTGTTAACATAAAGATTGATGAATATCAAGCTGAACATGTACAGTTGATGCCGTACTTGAAATTTCTGATCAGTTGCATGCTTTGTATATGACATTCTGTCATTTTTGAGAAGCTATATAGACGTGTAAAGGCTCACAGAGTCATCATCAAAATGTGCATACTTTACAATACTATCTGCATCAGTCATACTGTATTATAGTGCGTTGTGCTACCTTAAAAATATCCAACACACATTTCTGAGTTTTTGTAGTGTTTTTGGCTATTTTGAGTTTGCTTTGTATTTTTGCAAGGAAGATAATAAATACCATATTGTTCAGTCTGTTGGACTGTCAGCTTGTTGATATGTTGTATAATGTACATCTGTGTGCTACAATCTTTGGTGTAAAGTCATGGTATTATGTTACATGTTACACTTCTGTAATGTCATGAATGACTAATGATTTATATTCAGCAAGTGAATACTTCTCATTTTGATGACATTATAAAGAAATGCTTGCATTTTGCCTATATTTAAAATCATGTACAGTGTATTATGTGTTATTTTTATTAGTGCAGCATTCTTCGAAATTAATAAAGTTTTAGATATTTTGAAATTCATATAAGATTAATCAAATCATTGTCTGCCTACCATAGGGTATTCTGGTAAGTTGTGCCTTCTTTATGAACTTATGGACTAGTTGTGTTATAAATCCTACATGTAATGCAGTGTGGCTATGATTAATTGTGTCGGCATATTTACATATTTCTGCTATTCTTGACTTGAGTGCTCTGTTTATATCCCTAATTGATAGCTCTTGTTCAGATAAACATTTCCATCCCGGAAATATCTGCATGCATTTTGTGTCCATTCCACAAAGGAGAAGATGACTCAATTTGCATAACAATGCCCGGCATGGGACAAATATCTAAATAAGCAAATTATGAAAACTAAAATTATACTTGAGCATCAAAGACCTAGAAGCAGATCGATAGGCATTTTGCAATTAACCACAAAGCATAGAAAAGTGGTGTATTTAATTGCGTTACAGCATGCAAGATTATCTCTCATCAACATGTCTCAGTACAGGACTATAGTGGAACACTAATGCTTCCATTGTCATCCCGGGCTGATTTTATGGATAGCTAGCGGACTGTATCTACAAGTGTAATTAATTACTTTGACAAATAAGCAACAAGTTCTTTTCTATGACTATGAAATCAATATTTAGCTATACTTAAGCAGTTGTTTGCCAATTGTAAATGCATATATTTCTAGCATTGTTGATTTGTTGTTTATGTCAGACTTTGGTCCTGGTTTTTCTGAGTAAGATTCAGTGAACGTCTTCTTCATTTTACAAGGCCATTTTATTGCATTAATTGGGACATATATTCTTGATAATTGTACAAATTGTATGGTCTCTAATTAGCTACCCTGCAACCTTTCTGACTTGAATGACCCTACCAGCAGCTTTAAGCTCCAGCCAGCATAGCTTTCGGTATCAATGAGAAACTCGAACCTCTTTTTACGATTAAAGGTGTCGAGCACAGGGAAGACAAATAGTTTATTGGTATTTGTAGTTTTATGGAGCATGGGATCAATGTTTCACCCTGAAGCACAGGTCGATGTACATTTTACAAGGGTAATGCAATTCATTTAACAAAACGTAGATTTTTAATTACATTACAAATAGAAAATATTTATATTTTGGTCAACAGGAAGAAGTCATGATTCAGTGCATAATGTAAACTGACATAGCATTAATAAAATTAAACACAGGGTTTATGAAGACAGATTAAATCTTTCTATTGTTCGTATGTTAGAAATATAAAGCATCTGACAGGAGTTCGGAGCTTGATAAATACATTCTGTTAAAACCTTTCTCATATAGAATTCTCTAAAATGTAATATTACAGACTTTTATGCCTTTGTTCAGGGATAAATAATGGCTTTGTTGGATGTGTTAAAAGCAAATTTTTAAGAATCTGTCTTTGAAGTATTTTAACTTTAAGTTAAGACCATAATTGTACAGTATTTTAAGTTAATGTCTCCTGCCTACAGTTGTCAGGATAGATTTCTCTTTATAGTGTTAGAATATATCTGTAATGTGCTCATCCCAATAAAATCTCCACTCTCCTGCAAAATGTTTAGTCAATTCCAAATTTTTGTATTGATTTCTCATAAATTTCTCTCATCCCTGATCAGTAAGATCTATCAGACTGCATAAAAGGACTCTGCTTATTGTCCTTAGCCAGATGCTGTTGTACAAACTCATCAGCACCAAAGTTAATGTAGGGCTCGTCTTTTATCAAAATCCTGTAATGCACAGACCAAACTGTCTCTAAGAATCCACATGGCTATCACAAGACATATTAAGATGATTTGGCAGCGCTCTTTTTTTGACGGTGATCTTTTTAACGTGGATCTCCATAAGATTGTTAGTGGCTCCTCTGGGACACAGCCGTTGGTATGCCAAAGAAACATGCATCTTGTTGCCATCACTAGCAACCATCCAATATTGGTTGATTTGAAAATATGAAATCAATAAATACAGTGTAATTGTGTTAGATAGGAATTAGATGTGTACCCTTGGTGTCATTAGCTGTGTTTATCAGTGTGCTTTAGACAAACTTGTGTTTTGTGTGGCTGTGCTATTGCTAGCTGAGATAGGCAAATAATTATTGTCTTAACATTGATTACATACACTACACCGAGAAGTTCATGTTTTACGAACAAGGTGTCTTGTCATTGGAATTAAACAACTCGTAGAATATCTCTCCCAGGTTTTGTTTATCTGCTTGTTCTATGGAATTGTGAACAAAAGTGTAGAAGTGTGTTTTAGGAAACTGTTCACTCCTGGACAAAAATAACAAGCAGTTGACTTCTGTGTCTGCTGTAACTTAACATCAAGATACGGGAGAGAAGCTATTGGATAACATGTATTGGTTGACATTATAACTTGCCAGTTTGAATACCATCTGAGGTCAAGTAGTATTGAATATATTGATGTGAAGATCAAGGGCAAATAAGGAAATGTGGGTTACAGAATTGTTTAACTGCAACATTTCATATGTCTCATGGGATGTGCCCGCAAGGTTCAAACCTATTAACTGAGAATCTATACAAAGACAAGGCAATAGGACACAATGTGTACTTCTCACTTACTGTGTGTAACAGTTATTAATGGTAAATGTACATAGAAAGTGATGTATTCTTTGAGGCAAGAATAAGATGGCAAACCTGCACACGGTGACAAAGTTTGCCCGGAGGTATTCCTGCTCAGGGTGTTACCCAGTCCAGGAGGCAAGTTATGTATAATTCTATAGATAGAAGCAAATGTGAGTGCAACTCACTGTTTTAGTACATGAATGTATTGCTGTGTTTTAATATCTTACAATAATTAATTATTTAATGGTAGGTGTTAGAATCTGAAGATGGTTCAATAGTTGGTTATTTGAATACAATTTATTCTTGTTTAACCAGAAGCATTTTACTCTGATAACAACCTATAAATATGTTTGACATGTAATATGCAGAGATGCTTTACATCTTACAGCAATGCTTTACCCTCATTCTTCATCATTTGTTGATTAGAATTGCAGTTTTTGTCTTGTAAAAGTGACCTATAAAGCTTTCTGTAATAAAGTTTAAGTTATTCTATATATTACATGTAACTTGCCAGATTCTGTTACCTCAATGAACACTAACATAGTCGTTCCTGGAGATTTATGTTTTTGAATCAGAGCCAAAGGTCAGAAAACACAACTGTTTATAAATGTAAATGTATTCTTTCTTATCTAAAATAGAACCACGATAAACATCGAGTTCATTCAAGATTTTAAGGTTAAAATAACACAGTAAAGTTGTTTGGTTGATCCCAGTGGACTCCTGGTATAGTAAAGTAAATATACTCCACCTGTAGAGAGGACTAAAGGGAGATAACTATAGTTACTATACACCTGTTGATTTACACTTGTTCCTCTCAGTAAATCCTAGTTAATGAGCTCTGACATCTTGGTACATTACAGATACTTAATATGAGCTATGTTTAAGTTTTAATTACCCGAGTGTTGAAGTCTTTCTGTGATGATATTCATCTCCTACAGTTTTTAGTGTACAATTTTGAAGTTTTTATCGGTCGTTTACCTCGCCTTCCTGTAGGTGTTTGCATCTATTTTGGATAGAAATAAGTTTATGTTCAAGACATACTTGGTGTCAGAATTGAAATTAAGTTCAAACCAGAAATAGGATAAGTTGATTCTTCCATTCTGTAGTGAAGTCCAAATTTTTAGCAAATTTGTGTTTGCACTAGCTTTTATCTTGAGGCTTAAACTAAATTTCTTGTTTCTTGATAGGAAAAAATAAGCTTTAAGTACAATCGGGAAGTATTTGATTATTTTAAATGCAGGTTTTGGTTACTTGTATAAAATGTTTCCTGACTGATGCACAATTATAGTGCAGACAATCTCATGATAAGCTGTTTATGTTGCATCTTGGATCAATTATTATCCTGTGCTGTTGGTGGGGATCCCTCCAAGCACCTGTCATTCCCTCACTGCCCTATCTTCCTTTGTAAAGGAGTCTTCTACATGCTATATATAAGTTGTTATCACTATAAAGGTTAACTTATCACAAGCACTTTAAAAGAATCTGTGTATAAGAAAATAAGATTGCAACATCTCTGTTATTTACAGGAATCGAGTACTGTTAGACAAAAACATTCATACAAAGTTTTTTGTATTTTAAGTATACTGAGAATGCATACAAAATAATTAAAAAAAAAAAAATAAATTAGAATACATGTTATTGTAATTTGAAAACAAGTTAATTGAATATGTGTATATTGTTAATTCTAATGATTTTAGTGTACCTAGCTATATTGTGGATGGTGTATTTCATCTATAGATAAAGCATATCTCATGAAGACCTTCTCTGTTTTTATAAAATACTACTCCTATCCTCGTTTTCTTTTAATTTCTTTTCATCACAAGGACGTTCTGCCCTTAAGATGATAGCGAAGACAATAAAATACAAAATGAGAGCTAGATAAAATAGAACACACAGAAAACTTGTCATAAAAACACACTATCACAAACTTACAGTGCGGGTTTTGGTTATTAGCCATTTCTGAAATCAATCAATTTTACCATGAATGACAAAAGGGGAAATACATGTTGTCTTGGCAACGTCTTAAGCTTTGGACAATAACCTGATCCAAAATAAATGTTTACAAAAAATTCTTTTTGATTAAAAAGAAATATGTACAATACATAGAGTTCAGTGACATGTGTTATATACAACAAACAATGGCTGATAATCTCAATGTAACATACACAAGCTCTTAGTTGTTCCAGTGAAATATCAGATTTTATAAGGTTTTAGTGCAAATAAAGCATATTTCTAAATATATTTGTACTTTACAAGAAATTTGTGGAAAAACTGCTTTTAAGGAAATATATGTAACCAAATCCATGTAAATCTAATCTAAAAACTTTCTCTGTCAGTATTTGATGTATTGAAAGATTTCAAATGTCTGGAAAAGATATATTTGGGATGTATAAGAAGGAAAGGATTTTAGATATTGACCTTTTGCTCTGTGTATGAAGTTCAGAAGAATAACAATAAAAGCTTAATAGCAATAGCATCCAAAAGATCGTTGCGGCCAGCTACCACCTCAGAATGTTTATAAGGTAAAAACTACCCATTATAGCAGACTGAGATTGGCAGTATGGCTGTTTTAGAGACTATCATGTATAAACCACATAAATACATCACAATATTGTCTAAGCTTAAATGTATACATATTGTATGTAATACACTGTTGTCAGAATTTTATGTAACAAATTTTGTTTTTTGTGTACTTTCAGGTGACACATAACTATGCCAATGTTCAGATAAACAACCAACATCGGCTCTCTGGGCAGAGTTACGAGTCGGGGGTGTCCTCAAGGCAGAGCTATCACAGCACATCAAGTTCCAGCGTTGGCAGTCTGGATCGTCTCGAGGAAACCGGATACAGTGGCCAGATCAACGTGGCGGAATTGTTCCAGCATGGGTTGCCGGTAAGTTCAAACTAAGAAATGACAATACTTTTGGTTACTAATGACCTTTTGAGTACTTCTAAAGTTTCAGGTTTATAGGAGCTTACTGAAAATGGCTCTATATGTTACCGGTTCAGTGGTCTAGAGGTGTAAGATTGGTTTTCTTTTCACTTCCTTGCTTAACAATGGACCTTAAAAGGTTAGCACATGGACTGGATGGCTCAGAGTCACCTTAATCTGACTGCATGGATAGGATATCATCGGGATGTGTCTTTAGCAGAAACTTCAGTGGAACAGCACTATAAAATATGATTTAATTCTAAATGTCACAGACGGATTCTGATATGTTATTTTCCCATGTGGAAAGCTTCTGTTAGTTTTATAGGGTTTAACGTTCCTTTTATCACATGCCTAGGTCATATCAAGATGAACAAATGCTTCTGCAATAAATTAAACTATTTAATGAACTTCATAGTTGCACATTTTGTTCCTGTATAATGCACTACTCAAGAACAAAATCAAGAAGTAAAGAATGCTTGGTGAAACAAGTTTACCAGAGTCACAACACCAAAGGTTTCAGTATGAGTGCATGTTAGTTTTTGATGATGGACCGTAAAAGGGTGGCACAGAGACTGGATAGCTCAGAGTCAGAATAATCTGATTGGAAAGGATATCATCGAAATGTGTCTTTGGCATAAACTTCAGTGGAACAGCAGTATAAAATATGACTTAATTCTAAATGTTGCAGACGGAATCTAAAGTGTTATTTTCCCATGTGGAAAGCTTCTGTTTGTTTTATAGGGTTTTAACATCCTTTTATCACATGCCTAGGTCATATCAAGATGAACAAATGCTTCTGCAATGAATTGAACTATTTAATGAATTCCATAGTTGCACATTTTGTTCCTGTATAATGCACTTCTCAAGACCAAAATCAAGAAGTAAAGAACGGTGAAAGATGTTTACCAGTGTTACACGACTGATGATTTCAATATGAGTGCATGTGAGTTTTTGCAGATCTGACACATTTACTGCAAAACCACTAACACTTTATGATTAAAAACATTCCGGTAGTCACTGGATCTGTGGCATATTAAGATAAAAAAGTGTAATAAAAATATCTGAAGTCTAATAAATATCTGAAGTCTTATATCACCTAGATTGACTTGCTATAAATCTAGATTTTATTTTTTCCTGAATCCAAGTGCTAGATAAAAACATTGTGGAATAAGCGCTAGATCGTACATAATCGTAAATACTAATCATGTTGCTATAAAGTACAGGAGTTTTTAGTAGATATCTGCATTCATAACCATTAACTCATGGTGATCAAGTCAGAAATAATTACAACAAAACTCTAGCTATCATTTAGCATTATGTAGAGTTTAACAAATAACGCTCTGGGGAGGGCCTCAATCATTTACAATCTATCATAAAAATCTATAATATAGCGGCAGTATGTGTTTTAATGCAGAAATCTGCACCGTCAGCTGTTAAACTCTTGACATAATTCTGAATGCTGCTGTTAACAAATTCTGGAAATTTTTTGGAATGCAAAACAGATACGAGGCCCAAAGATTGTTGAGTGTCAAATTTGAATTGTAAAATAGTTGTTTTTGTTTTCAAGAATATTTTAAATTAATAATTTAAGGTTATTGAAGAAATTCATTTCTTTATTACTAAACTTTACATACAAGTCACCAACAATGAATTGACTGTTATATTTTCAAACTTCACAGGATCATGAAGTCATGCGATGCTGGCTACGAGAGCTCCGCTTTGATGATTACCATAGCAACTTTATTCAAGCAGGCTACGATATGCCCACTGTTTCACGGATGACTCCAGAGGTATTAAAATGTTTTTCTGTCTCCAAAAAGTGGCACAGCAGTATCACACAATTAAAGATGGATTCTGTATCGTTGCTTTCTATTTCACATATTTAAATTGCAATGTCATCCTTTAGGGACCCATTGCGATAAATCTTTTTATTTTGTCTTACATAAATTTGGTCTTTTATAGCTTTGAATTTGTTCTTTTATATGCAGTGAATCATAGAGAGCTTTGAATTCTTAGATGACAGACAGACATTATCTGGTTATGTGAGGATGAATGTCAAATGAAGGGCAAATAGAAGATTCTTTTCTTAATTTGAACTATATATATAGCGAACCCTAAAAATCTTGTTACTGATATTTCTTCAAAAAATTCATAGCAATTATAGCTAACGATGTTTTGATGAATTTTGTTGTGAAGTAATGAAGTTTGGCTTTCCTTTTTGTTTTGTTGTGTAAATTTTAAGGGGAAGTTACTCTGATAAATTATAATAGATTTCATACTTCAACATATGTTCCGTGGTATATTTTGATGAAATAAGATTGCACTCAAACATCTACTCATCTTGTGTTCGATCTTAAATAGTGAAAGGGTATGAGGCTATGAAAACTAGTTAGAACATATATGAACTTTAATGAGTTGCACCGACTATGCAGGTAAATAAGTAGTGTGTGTGAGATGTATAGGTGTTTCTGACAGAAAAACAACACATGGTCAACAGATAATCTGCCTACAAAGATAAGATATGATGAATGGCAGACTTTATAATGCTACTTCATCTTTTTAAATTTTGCCAATTTTCGACACAACATGTGTGGAATTAAGCATTTAATGTCTTATCTCGACTGCACCGGCTGATCTTGGAACATCTGTCCAAAGTAGATTTATCAATATTAATCTGATAATTTAATATTTCTTCAGTCGTCCAATATTCATCAAGCTCATTATGTTGTTATGCTGTATCTTTGTCAGGGTTAATTTACCCTGGGAGTACAGTTCACTGTTACTACACCTGTCCAAACATTGTGGTCTCGTACATAGAGTTTTAAAATAAAAACAAACAAAACATTTCTGGCCGCTGACTCATCTGTACTCATAGATAGTTGTGTGATAATAATGTGATAACAATGAAATCAAATACTTTAAACACAAATGTTGAATGTTTGTGCTTGTTAAGTAATTCAAACTCACAATTTAACTGATAGAATGAGGAGCAGCTAGTTTATACTGAAATGGAACATGGAATTACAAAATATAATAATACTTTAATTTCTTTGATAGAATACACTAAAACAAATCCCCCATGTCATTGTTATTGTTAGTTACCATGCAGATTATCTTCACTCAAACTTAACAATAAAAGTAGAATTTGGAGGTGTCATTGTGACTTGTTTTGGTATTAGTTTTATCCCTGCAGCTATATATTGTAGCAGAGAATTAATTTATTAAGACCTTATTGTATACAATAATCCATGCTTTTATCAGTTTTGCTCCGATTCTCACCTATAGTCCTCAACTTATGAAATACAGTGTTTAATGATTTTCACATGTGTGTGTTAACGTCGTTAGAGCCGAGGTGATGAAATGATTTAATACTCCCACTAATGTCTTGTGTTACAAACTTCAAAGTAATCTCTATCCAGTGTAGATAGGATTATAATGCATCTATACTCAAATAAAACAAAAACAAGTCATATTTACACCACATCTCCGAAACAGAGAATGTTATTACACTCACAGAGTGAACGATTGTTACAATAATAATGTATTTGTACATGATGCAGTTTCATGAGAATACAGACACATACACATACAATGTGCATACACATATACAGACAATACTAAAGTATTATTCATTAGGATGTAAATAAAGCACTTCCGAAATTCTCTTTTGATGGATTGTGTAATTTGAATCAAATAAAGGTTATTCTGTATATAAAATGTATTGGTATGTATGCGTGTATTTTTTACCAGTACAATACATATTCATTACTTCTTTTCCAGGATTTGACGGCCATCGGTATCACAAAACCAGGTCACCGCAAACGACTCAAGGCTGAGATAGCCCGCCTCAACATCCATGATGGAATACCAGATCACAAGCCAGTAAGTCATATTTAAATATAAAAAAACAACTTAAAAGGAAGATGCTATGATTTACGTAAACATAGATACAAACTAGTGGTACTGTAGGGTTAGTAAGATTGATATGTGGAAGCGTGTTGTTTAACACTATCTAGAATGAAACTGTGATAAATAAATTATTGATTACAAGATCTATTTACCAATCATACTTTAAAGACAACAATCTGGCATTATTTATCTTTTTAAACAGTTTTAAATATCAGGATTTATCATGCTCTGAATCCCTTTAATATAACGTCAAAATATACATAAAGTCACATAGTCCAGTATCATTATACTTTGGTTATATTATAACTTACAAGGGGACAATTTAACAGCTCATACAATGGCAACAAACTTTGGTAACTAAACTTTGCAAACCTTTGGAGATATATACTTGATATCACACAGCTTTAAAGTTTTATTCTTTGTTGAGTTTATGCAAACCTTTGGAGATATTTACTTGATATCACATAGTTTTGAAGTTTTATTCTTTGTTGAGTTTATGCAAACCTTTGAAGATATTTACTTGATATCACATAGTTTTGAAGTTTTATTCTTTGTTGAGTTTATGCAAACCTTTGAAGATACTTACTTGATATCACACAGTTTTGAAGTTTTATTCTTTGTTGAGTTTTGATCATTCAATTTGTCTAACAATAATAGATTAGTATTTGAATATACATCTGTTGACCAATATGAAAATGCGAGATATTCACCAACAAATCTTGACATAGACTACATTACTTCTGTGTTTTCTTTTAGGCTACTGTGGTTGACTGGCTACATTTACTGCATATTGACCAGTACAGTAACACACTAACCAGTCAGGGTTATGACACAGTGGACTCTCTATCAGATATCACATGGGAGGACCTGGAGGAGATCGGCATACAAAAACTGGGTAAATAATTCTCTCCTGTTAATATAGTTAAATCTGACTGGTTCAGTAGAAACTTGTCAGTGGATTGCCATAGTAACAGAGCTTAATACAAACATTTTCTGATTAATATTTTCTAGGAATTCATTTCCTATGTAAATAAGTAAATGTAGGTTGATATAACTTAAAAATAAGTAAATGCAGGTTGATATAACTTATAAATAAGTAAATGTAGGTTGATATAACTTATAAATAAGTAAATGTAGGTTGATATAACTTATAAATGAGTAAATGTAGGTTGATATAACTTATAAATAAGTAAATGTAGGTTGATATAACTTATAAATAAGTAAATGTAGGTTG
>JAUMGZ010130988.1:0-17149 GCA_032359645.1 Pododesmus macrochisma
GTAACGACTGTGTGACTATGGCCAAATTAAGTAAGATTATATAGTCAACACTCGCCAGTTGCCCTCCACACAGGTAATTTTTGGCCAGTAGTCCTTTTAATCGCCAGTTTTGGGTGACCCTGCAAAGCCTCTATTCCTGCAAAGTCCCTATAGTGAAAAATACCAGTTCAGTGGCTCAGATGTAGAGTGTTTGCTTCATCTGGTAGGCGGGAGTTAGGGCCCTGACCACTCCACACCTAAGACCATAAAAATGGTTATCATAAATCATTATCTTCTAGCTCTTTGCTGAGTATTTAGCATTGATAGGTAGGAGAAAGTTAAAAAATCTCGGCCATCCAAACTTAATATGTTGAAATCAGTTAATCTTCTTGCTTCCTACTAAATATAAATACTCAGCATTTCTGGGTAAGAGAAGGACTGGTTGGCTCAGTGTCAGGATAATGTGACAGAGTTAAGTATATCATGTCAATAAGTCTGTGGTGAAATATTTCAGTGAGACAGCACTATAAAATAGCCATGAGTGTACGTGCACTGTCACAAGTAGCTTCAGTGCGCTATGAAATATCTGATTTGAAAATAAACGCCGGAGGGCCGGGCTTCCACAGCAGCTATGTCACAAGACACTGTCTTGATATGACCTAGCTAGACGTGAGTTGAAGGAATGTTGAATAAAACAAACAAAGAAACCCCATAGCTATATATAGTAAGCTTAGGTAGTTAGCTTGAATTACCACAGACTCTTGTCAAATGATGGGACATATAATTATGGTATGGCGTTGTCCATCTGTTTGTTAGCTTGCATATTAATTAGCACTCTTTTGGCATGGAAAACCAAAGTCCATTTAAGGTGTGACCTTGGAGTCAAAATAGATTACCCGGTATGTGTTTATGGTCAAAAGTTGTACACTACACTATTACAAATATTTAACTTAACTTTTTCAGCTTTTCAGAAACACTGGACCTATATACATGTATGTTACTTCATCTTAGCAGGAAGGCTATTCACTGGTGTATTTAAGGGGAGGGCACTTAGCTTTTGACACTATCGACTTGACTTCTCCAACACCACTGGAGCAATCAATATATTAACCAGTCAGAAGGAAGCACCCCTAGGTGAGAAATATTCAAATTTGTAAAATTAACAAGGTTTGGCCTGCAGTAGCATCTAAGGGGGCCAAAAAAAATGAGAAAATTTGGCGAAAATTGAAAATTGAATTATCGTCCTGATTGAACTAGATTGATGTTGAGGCCCATTGTGTGTTTGCCTCACTGGTGTTGAAGTATTGATATATTCAGTGGTTGCCAGTCCCTTCAAGTCTTATGTCTTTCTACCTTACTTTATAGATATGACAGAATACCAATTAAGACGGAAAAGAAAAACAAATGAAGAAGAACTGAAACAGGAACTCATGGTACAAGAGGAAAATAAAGTGTCAAAAAGAAAGCGAAAAAGAGATGTTGAAATTGCTGATGTTAACGAAAAGTCTGCTCAGTTTACTGCAAGTCCTGCATTAATAAAGGGAAGTAAACCCACTGTTGCACGTAAAAGAAACAAGAACAAAAATGACATGGACAAGAAAATAGTAACAAAGAGAAAATTTGCAGTGACTTGCAGTGATAATAATGCAGTGAATATTAATGTATCTGTAAAGCTAGAACCTCAAGTTAAAGACGAACAGAGGAAAACAAAGCACTCAAAAGTTACTGTGATAAATGAAGTACAAGTTGAAATACAAAAAGCAGGAACATCACTTAATAAAGAAACAAAAGTCAAACGATTGAAAGAAAAGAAAGACAAACTAGCAGTAGTTAAAGGAAAGAAAGGCAAACAACCGGCTGTTAAAGAAAAGAAAGAAAAACAAGTTAAAGAGAAGAAGTTTCCTTCACCTAAGACCAAGTCAAAGTCTGCAGTGGAATCCAGGGCTGTGACTTCTGTAAAGCAGCAAGTGAATACCTGCTCAAAGTTTGTTGGTGCTCATGTTTCCATATCAGGTAATTAGATACATGTACAGGTACTCATTATTAAATTGTATTCTAAATACTTTGTAGAAATGTTTTATATTCACTCATACACATTCAATTTAAGCTTGAAAACTATATATGCAAACAAATACATAGGGAATATGAATGCAAGTTTAACATCATTGAAAAGAGAGACATTAAAAAATAACCAATGCAGTGGAAAAGAAAATGATATCATATGATATTTGAAATTGTCAAGACATAAAACAAGAAAATATAGGATCAACAGAACAAAGGTATTGACAAACAAACAATAGTCTCATCAAAAAGTCGCCATCAGAATAAACTTGCCAATTTAGATGGGCATTTCAAAATGGTGTACATGTAGAAACAACCAAATAAGTGATAGGACCGGTACCTCGCTCATAACCTAAATCCAAGCTTCAAATCAACTATCAATAACAAACTTAAAGGGGAAAAAAAATTTTAGAATAGACTTAGATAAATCAAAGCTAGAAATCCTGATGTTCATTCAGGACAAAAACAATCCCCCAACAATTACCATACATAAAAATGGTGTAGTCAACAATTTAGGTGCAACTTGAACAAAATCTGATTTATTTACCGAAATAATTAGGACACAGAAAAGCATGATGCCTGATACATTTTACTTGTAAAGTAATAGGAAGGCAAGTAGATTTCCTAAACCTGCCTTTTGTTATATTTTGATAACGTTAGATACATTTATGTAATGTACGAGGACTGTCCCAAAATACTGTAGACTTTATTTAACTTTTGAACAAATGTTCATTTCGATATAAAACTTGCAGGGTATGATATGCAATATTTCCATAGATCGTGTACAAAGTTTTAACAAAATAACTTAAAAAAACATCGAACTTATAAGACATTAAAAAATAACTTACATGTACACATGGTCAAGCCGCCCGGCGCAGCATCAACTTAAAAATAAACTTAACGTTACCTGTCTGTTTCTCAATGTTAAAAACGGTAGTTTTCTTTATGAATGATATATAGATATATGGTTGCATATTCTGTTTATTCTTTCTCAAGGTATGCCCCATTATATTAGCAATTATGATTGACACATTTTTGTGTCTCTCTGTGCATCTTGTAAAAAACATTAGAAAACCAAGAGTTATCTAATCGGTCTAAAATTCCAAGTATTTCAAGTTTCTTCCAAGCCTAAAAACTGCTGTTCTCTTAACTCTGATTTCAGATAGTGGATACGGAAAAAGTGCAAAATCCTTTGATGAGAGATCATGACTGTACAGCTTCTCTGTGCCGGTTTTGTCTCTTGAAATCCTTCTTTAATTTATTGTGCCACTTAAAACTAAAGCATGGGTAATATGTGTATGTGTCTCTGACATTTTGAGTCTCTGTTGGTGTAACTCACAGCTCTGCGCAAAATTTTATAACAGTTCGGTGTGTCACCTGTTTCTATAACGTTACCATTTTTTAGGGTAATGAAATTTTCAAAAAGTGCAAATTACATCATAACAACCACATTACTGATGTTATAGGCATGCAAATTTGTGCCATGATTTTGTTGCATATATTGTGCATGCTGGTAAATTTTCCCTGCTACACTTGGACTATAAATTTATTTTTCACTAGATTACATGTACATACCGTATATAGCATACCAATAGTCCATTGTAAATTTCTGTACTGCGCTGTATATGCTTCCCAATATATGAAATGCCCATAAAAATGTCGGTAATTTCATAATATTTAATAACATGTTTAGCTCGCCTGTTCGAAGAACAAAGAGCTATAGCTATAGCGTTACCCCTGACGTGAGCGTCAGTGTGAAAATGTTTTTGCTGCAAGTTATTTAGAAGCTTGCCATTCATTCAATATGTGTACTAGGATGCTGATATGTGGTATAGCGGTTCCTGTGGGGTGTAATATTGCTGTAGTGTGGTTAAAATTAAAAATTAATTTCAAATTTTTGAAATTTTTGACCTATTTTGCACTTGACTTTTTTGAACCTCATCAATGTTAAAGTTTTTGCTGCAAGTTATTCAGAAGCTTGCCATTCATTAAATATGTGTGCAAGCTTAAGGATGCTGATATTTGGCATGGAGGTTGCTGTGGGGTATACTAATGATGTATTGAAGTCTAAGTTAAAAAATAATTTAAATTTCTTTTTAAAATTTGACCTTTTGAACTTAACATTTTTGTTGACATCAATTTTAAAGTTTTTGGTGTAAGTAATTTAGAAGTTTGCCATTTATTCAATATGCGTACCAGGATGCTGATATTTGGCATGGAAGTTTCTTTGGGTTATACTGTTGATGTAGGAAGACACAATTTAAAAGTTACTTTAATTTTTTTTTTTTTTAATTTTTGACAAGTTTTGATCTTCAAGTCCGAGAGCATATCAGCATTACAAACAATTTTTTCTTATAAATATATTGATTTAATATTATTTGGGCAGACTAAACTGCAATGGTTTATAAAAGATAAGACTGGTCTAATAATAATGCATAAACAGGCGAGCATTTGGTGACTGACACCATCTCTGGTTACATTAAA
Source organism: Pododesmus macrochisma (assembly GCA_032359645.1). Taxonomy (NCBI): domain Eukaryota; kingdom Metazoa; phylum Mollusca; class Bivalvia; order Pectinida; family Anomiidae; genus Pododesmus; species Pododesmus macrochisma. Next base: position 4,525 of record JAUMGZ010130988.1, read on the forward strand.
GGAGAAGTGACATGATTGTTAAATCTTCCAAATTTTGACAGATTTTGTCTTTGAAAGGGGAAAATTGCAAAAGACTGCATCAAAATCGGTCAAGTATATCAGTATTACGGCTTTGTAGTAATCTGCATGTTTGCAGTGTTTTATCGTAAATAACTGTTCTATGTTTGTGAAAATTTTTAATAATTTTGGATATTTGGTTCCTATAAAACGACACTTGTCAAGGGTATTTTTAGACAGCACTCTTATACTGTAAAAAAGCTCCTATAAAAAAATGAGTTACATGTTTTTTTAACTTTAATTTGTCCCATTTTTAGGTGGTCTGTTCTCTGCTGTACTAGATACGGTACATATGGGTGGTAAAGGGTTTGCCATGTTCTTGAAGTCTCAGCGCTCATGGAATTCAAAGCCACTTCAAGACAAGGATGCTGAAAAATTCAAAGAAACATTTATGGTATTGATATACATGTATATATATTTGCTTATCAGGGATAACACTTCTTTTAGTTGTATTAATATTCTGAGACAATCTAAGGTTCTTGGTGCTATCAAAGATCTGCAAATCATTACACAAGAGTTATCACATCTTGTATAAAGTGTACTGTAGAGTTATAATGTTATTACATTATAATTAGTGATGATGCATATACATGTAGATAACCAGAAGTTCTCTTTAAGTGTACTTTACGCTCTATACACATTATCATGTTTTTTTGGAGGTTTAATGTCCCTTCAACTCATGTCCAGGTCATATCGAGATGGTGCCTGCTTGTGACAGTGCACACTGATGGAATTTATATTGCTGTCTCACTGAAATATCATGTCACAGACACATTTTCCTGACACCGAGCCAACCAGTTCCCAAAAATGCTGAGCGCTTATATTTAATTAGCAGGGAGTGAGAAGATGACCTAATTTTAACTTCTTAGGTTTGATGTGGCTGGGATTCAAACCCCTGCCTATATATATATATTTATAACAGAACACGAAGTTGAAAGCTCTGCCAATGAGCCATCTCATCAGTAAGTGTACTAGTATAATTTCATATCATATATATGTGTTCACAACCACATAATAAAGATATTGTTTTAATTTAAAGAGCCATGGATTTTCTCCAGACCAAATTCTTCCACATGGCTCTTACCTGATGAACTGTGGCTCTCCTAACCCAGATACTCTACAGAAGAGCAGAGATGCCCTGGTCGACGAACTTAAACGCTGTGAGAAATTAGGACTTACATTGTTCAACTTTCACCCTGGTAAGAATATACATTGTAGATGAAATTTCTTCCTGACTAATCTTGCAAGTCCAGCATTTATTTTTAGCATTTCGCAGATTTATAGTAATTATTTTTCACTGTTCTGAATACCTGGTAATCATACTTGCCAACTTTTAAAAATATTTATGGGGGAGAAAGCGCGTGACCAAATCTTAAAATGCCTTTAACACCTGTATACAATGCCTTATTGGACAAAATAGTAGTGTAAACTGCCTAATTTAAGCAGTTCTATGCACTACACTAGATTAATTTTAAATCTGAAACAAGGTTAAGGAATTACACTGATGTCAAAGGTGAAAATTTGGTGTGAAAAATAGGGAGACTCCCTCCAAAATAGGGAGAGTTGGCAAGTTTGAAATTGATTTTTCAAATGAAACCATGCAAACACCACCGTTTTAGACATCTGGTTCTCTCCCTAAGAATTATTCCAAACAATATGGTTTTAAAGAATGATATATTTATGTGTATATGTATAATATTTTTAAATGTCATCAAACTGATGATTTATTATGAGAAATTTATCAATGTAATAGTATGTTTTTTTTAATTTTCTATTTACAGAGATGTGTAAGTAATTTTGAACCTGTGCTCTTAGTATGTGTGCATTCATGCTTACTTTACTCATGATTTAGCATAAGCTTATTATAACATAGTCGTAATGTGCTGGGTGTAGGATTATTGTGTATTCTAGTATAGACCAGAGATGTAAGCTTCCACTTAGTACCAGACAGGAAATTTTAAGAAAATTAATGGAGGCTAGAATTTTTCTTTTCGAAAAATATATTTGGATGTAGCATCTGCTAAAACCAGTGTATTTGTTTTGGACTATTTTGCTGTCAAATGTCTCTTACATCTCTGATAGTTGATTTTGAGTGTATTTCACACGTTTTTTTACCACTAATGGTTAATATAAACTTTTAAGTTTACAATTTAGCACATGTGAGTCTAGTATGTTTAGAATGAATTTTAACAAAAAAGTACGGTAGATGATGATTAGTCAAGCATTCGACTTGTATCCCTTTAGTTTTTTTTCTCTAAAATTCAAATGATAAAGCTAGTTAATAGAGAAGATATATAGTACTGTGTTTAGAATTTGCTAAAGAAAGAATACATTTTAGAAATAATGTATCACAGTGATAGTTCTCAGGACTTATAGCTCAATGATACCAGATACATGTATACAGGTACATATATATATATAATGACACTTTTTATATTTGTATTTTTAACACTATAGTTTTCATAACTGTTATGAATAAATAGCTAGAAAGAACAATGATTAATTAAATTTAAGCTTCGTTACCTTTACAGTTAATTAAGGTCTAAAACAATCTGATTAAAACCAGATCTAACTTGCTCCCGTTATTTGGATGAAGCAGGGTAAATCTGAGGAACACCGATAGAAGAGATTGTTACCAAAACCTTACCAAGCAGCCAATCAGTGAAGTACCTACGGAGTCGTCAGTATTGCAGGTCCCTTTGAATCCATAAGGCTTTGACGGCGTCTCTGGTGTGTTCTGAATGCTTACATGACAACCACTATAAACAATATGGCTGCACTTCAAACCTCGGAATCTTGTTTAATATTTATATGGTTGAAAAGGCTTGAAAATGGAGACAAATGGTCCTAACGCCTCCTGTAAAGTGTACTGTAGAAGTAACATTTGTATACAGCATGGGTTTTTGTTCTTTCAAAACGAACTACGTATTATTTTGATCATCGCTTTGTCGGTAGTCAAGGTAGCAATTATGACGCTCGTTCCCAACGATCATATAGAAGGCAAATTTTGATTGGTCTGATTATCTCATAAATATTCATAATTACTCAAAACGTTGGGGTCATAGTAAGGACATCTCCTGTCAGTGTTCCTCAGATCTACCCTGCGACATCCAAATAATGGGAGCAAGTTAGATCTGGTTTTAATCAGATTGGGTCTAAAATATTGAAGGGTAGATCAAGCTATGAATTATAGTATTTTGGGCAGCAGATTTTTATGGTCCAACAGACATACCACCTCACAAGACCCCATCATTCATAGATATATTCATCACCTTTTTTAACATTGTTCACTAATCAAGAAATATTAACTAGTAATTAATTAACTATTGAATGAATTTTTTTTTAACAATTCAAATAACACTAGTGTCTCACTAATGCAAGCACTATACTGCCTATAGCATGGAGATTTTAACATTTAAGCACAGAACAAATTTGCTTTATGTCACAGAAGAATATGGAGTACTTTCACACTGTATAAAGATTTGGATTGTTTGTTTGATTAAATATAACTTATGTGTAATGTTTCCTTTGTTACTGATACTGCTATGTTTCATTCTTGCTAAAATGCAGTGAATCACAGTTAAATTTAAACAGAGTTAACGTTAAAATCTGAAACCTGAACTATATCAGAAAAATACATTCTGGCAAAATTAAAAAGAAAAAATAAATAAAGAAAGAAATTTCTATTAGCATAAACATGTGCAACGCTGATTTTTCAAGGGTCATTAATAAAAGGGGAATTTGAAAATATTCTAGGCCCATAATGCATTATGATGTTGACAAATGATGTAAAAGGTTTTTCTTTCTCTATAAAGAGGAAATGGTAAAGTGCCAACTGTTGAGGCCAGGTACGTGTCTGTTGACAATGTTTTTGTCATAATTATAATTTCGAAGATTTTGATCCAGTTGAATAAAAGTTGATTAGCTTAAATCATTGATAAAGGGAAATCTAATAATATAAATACTTGTCAGTTTAATAGATGCATATTAAATGGTCTTCATAAACAATTCTAGGGTCTAAGGTAAAATGTTCAATTTAACAGTTTTAATTATACAAATAACTGTATTGACAATATCCAGAAAGTAAAGTAATCTCTGATAGAATCGAATGTCTCTCTCTGTTTAAGTGAAATTTCTCATTTAAATTCATCTACAAATCTATACAAATTATTAATATTTGCTAATCAATGATTAAGTTAATCAAATGCTGAATGTCATATTTCATAAACCAAGTTTGAGACACAATCATTGTTCATTTTGTTGCTGCTGTTTAACTATTTTGCTTCAGTTTTGTTTGCAGTTTAAAAGAAATTAACTTTATTTCTATTCTAATTATTTTGTTGTTGTAGAATGTTCTTTGAACAATGTTGAATTAGATAGCTAATTTATAATTGATTAACTACCATAAGATTGCTTTTCTTGTTTATTTTTATGATGCATAAGCAGCATTTAATTTCCTTTCAATCGTATGATACTTGTTTTTTCCCAAAAAAACCAAACAGAAAATTGACCATGGATTTCATTTTGAACAAATATAGTAAATTATTGTAAAATAATGTATTTCAGAATAAAAATTACCAGCATAAATCATTATCTGTTTTGATATTCACTTTCTGATAGATCAACTTTCCGATCAGGACTTGTGGAGGGTAACAAACTTATTATTTACCCCATCATGTACTGGCTGTTACAGCGCATCCCTGACCTACAGAAGAGGGCGTATCTCGGGAGGTACCTGTACAAAGTGGAGGTACCAGCTGAGATCATGCAGGAGGATCAGATCTTTGAACTTTTCACACAGGTGTGTAATACATCTTTATTACATTTCTACATTTTCACCTTTTATAATAAGATCAACTGTCTTGAGAAGTTAAGACATCTTGATTCAGATTTGAAGTTCTATTAGGAATAAAGAAGGTATAATTAAAAATCAAAGGAAATATCTTGTTCAGTATCTTGTTCTATAAGTGGGAATACAGTTGACTTTAACTTTGCCCTAATGTTTTGTATACTTATTGATTGCAGTACGAGGAACTGATAGCACAGTTTACAGAATTACACAAGCAGGCTGATGGCTTACGAACATCAGGAAACAACACAACGGACATTCGTAAAGATATCACCAACATGGAAGATGAGAAGGAGCAACTTCTGAAGCGAATTGAGAGACTGAAGAGAAAGGTGGAGTCTCATCCCAACTCACAAACCATGATGAATGTTGCCAAAAATCTCCGCATGGAAAGAGACAATGAAAAGAGACTTGCAGAACAGAGACAAGAACAATCAACTTTGGTAAAGAGATTTTAATTTTCATAAATTTATTTTAGGTTTTTAATGCAATAATCATCTTTTATTATCAGTTCCGGCCAACTAAACAGATTTTTATTATCAGTCATAATAACTTGTGATTCAGTTGCAGTAAAATAATTTGTGTTCAATCTATGTTTTATGTTGGGTGATTGGATTACAGACAACACTATATTTTTGACATTATGCCAGACACTTTTTGAATCTTAATCAATTATGGAACTTCTTAAATTAATTAACTTGAACCTCAATTGATTTTCAGAACTGGTTTATATATCAAATTTAACCTGATTGACTTTTCTTGAATTGTGTAGATTCAGCATGAGGAACAGAAGATGAGGAGATTACAACAGCAGCTACATGACACAAGACAGGCCAGTGTAGGAGCAACAGCTCAGAGTATGTATACACGAAAGATTTCTACCAATGTCAGATGAGCGCTGCTTCTTAGCCATGTTGATAAGGATAGACTATTTTTCTATGTTTAGATGTCTGTTTAAGACACTTCTGGCCATATCAGCTGGGAGAAATTCTTTTGGAAACAATATATTGAGTGTATAGCTCTGTCAAAACTATTCTAAGACTTTAAAATTCTTTCTGTGCATAAATCTTTGTTTTCTTTTGAGAGATAGTGAGTTGAGTAACTCAGGCATAAGACACATTTTTTCTTGCTGTTTTTCATTTGTGTGACGTGATAAGTCTGCATTTTATACACTACATATTTACTGGAGATTGCTTGTATGACAGGTCTGCTGCAGAGACTGGAGGAAGAAACACGGACAAACAAATACATTGTAACAGAAAGGTTACCCAAGGATGTAACGTCAAGGAAGAAAACACTTATAGACCTGCAGCAAGTTGTCGCTGAACCAGCAATGGGACAGTCAGATTTAAATGTTCTTCATGACCAGGTAAAAGAAAACATTTGTTTTATTGGGGTTCAGTATCCCTTTCAACAATTGTCTATAGATGTCATTTCTATGTCTGCTTGTGACAGTGCACACTGTCAGATAACAAGTTTATAGTGCTGTCTCACTGAAATATCACACAATAGATACATTATCCTTACACCAAGTCAACAGACTCTTCTACCCCAGAGTACATAGCAAGGTGTGAGAAGATTACCTAATTTTAAATTTTTTGTGTCGATGCAGCTGGATATTGACCAAGCTACTATAGCTACTAAACACTGAAGGAATGCTCTATTAAATAAGCTACTGTGGCAGCAGGATAGACAGTAGAGCACCGTTTATCTGGTCTTCTTTTATCCGGTACCCCTGGGTGACAATTTTTGAAGAAAAAACTATGGGCTGGGATGCCTGTGAACGGAGTTGACTAGATTAACGAGGCTCCACTGTAGAAAAAAATGTGTATTCAATGAGAGATGTTTCTATGTGAAGTTGCACGTTCGAAAATTAATTTTAAAGTTATAAATAAAACAAAATCTCTGAAAATATTTATTGTTACCTGATTCTCTTTATAAAATTATATATTAATTTTTTTGACTATATTTCTCGTGAAATAAATGTAATTTATGTACAGCCACAAATATGTTAAAAATATTTTTCATGGTCAGCAGAAGAACAAATTCCGGCTTCTGTGGTAATGCATGTGCCCAATCATTTAAGTGATCTTTGGCCTTGGGAAATAGTTCACCTCAGGAAAATAGTTTTGACAGCATGAATTAACTGTATACTATCAGTGGTAATTATTATAAAGACATCAATACCAATAATTTCCTTCTTTTTGTTTTAATCAGATTAAAGAAATGACCACAGAAGTTAATCTGTTGCTGGAGAAGAGGATGAGGTCAGGAGATACAGGCGATGATAAATCTCCACTGTTTAAACAACAGGTCAGATTTCTGGTGTTGTGTGATAGATTTCTCAGGTCTTGGGTCATTTTCTCCTTTGAATAAATGAAGATCGTAATTTCTGCATTGCATGATGTCTATGGGGAATAAGTGTTACACTTCTCTTTTTAATGTTTGATGTTTAAGTAAAAGAAACTTTATCATGACAATATTAATACATTAAACACCTTAGATATCTACTAGTTATCTTTCTTGTACAAAGTAAAAAACCGTTTAACACTGCCATGAAGCCTTCATTTATGATTCTTCCCTCTCATCTTTATGATTATGAGTTTGAAATCCTGTCTGAAGCTGAATATGTTTATCTAAGTGCAAATGGTTTCTAGTCTGCTATCAGATGGTTAACTGTTTTCTCGGACTGGTTGTGGTCTTTAAACCAGGAAAAGATAACCGCCATGTTATTATAGCTGAACATTAGCTGAAAGTTGTTATGTACCAAATTGATTTTCATTAAATATACTTTCATCACTAAAAAAAGGTTTAAATACAGTTTGCAAACCATATCCAAATTTAAAATAAAACTTCAATAAAAAAAAAAATAGGTTTGAACAAAAAGTTCTGTGTTATTGGACTTAACTTACATTACACAAACATTACTTTATTGACTAACAGTTGTATTATCTTTTTATTTGATTGTAGTCAGCTATCATTGCTGCAAAGAAGGAGGGAGCCATAACATACTTCCGTGAGATTCGGGAGGAGCTCAATCATGTTTCACAGAATTTGGAGCAAAAGAGAGAGATGGTGAAAGAAGTGGGAGGAGGTGAAGTTCTGAAGGGAGACGATGTAAGTTATGATTATGTGATGTGGGGATAAGTGAACAAAGATACAAGTAGCATACACATAGGCATTCTTTCAAGGTCATATCTTAAATATGAGGGGACGAAAGGAAAGAACAAAAGAAAGATATGTAACATGCAGAATGAACAAATATAAGAGTATTTCTCACATTTTGTAGTAATATTTGAAGGAAAAAAAGATAATAAGGAATCGTCAGAACGAGAGACATTGGCAAATTAACCACATCTGCATCACACAATACAGCACCAGAATAAAAAAGGAATTAAAAAGGATGTCACAACAATCTTCTAGTTATTTATGCAGACTGACTTGGGACGATCACCCGGCACCAAGCTGAGTGGTATGGTTAAACTGGTTACAGAGGCTTCACAACTTTACCATTTCCAGCGAGATACAAAAAGTCTGAATTTACAATTAAAATTTAATAAATACACTGCATGGCAATGTCAAGTATATCAACCACTCGCATCAATTGTCAATAAAAATCTTAATGAGTAAAACAAATTTAAGTATTTATTAATTGGCTATTGGAAGCACATAAGTTGTACTTACCCAAGTGGAAAGCGACACTGATGAACAATTTATGTGCTCACAGAGAAACAACTATATAATGTGTACATATTTTTCAGTTTTAATATCATAAATGTTGTTTTTCAAGTTTATGTTGTGAATAATGTGATGTTGCATTTCAGAGTAAAGAAGTTGTATGTATACATTTCAGTTTTATATGATTGAATTTCAGTGTTACTTTATTAATCTCAAAGGTTTTATTTCAGTTTTCTACTGTGAACATTGATTGGTTGTGTTTCAGTATTCTATCATGAATATTACAAGTTTTGTTTTAGTTTGTTATGTTATGAACCTTTCCTGGCTGCATTTCATTTTTAGTCCACCTGGACTAAAGGACCAAGGTGGACTTTTCTCAAACAAATCCCGTCCGTCGTAAACGCTACATTTCTGACTTCTTCTTAACCACTGGACCCATTTCATCCAAACTTGGTAGGGAGTATCTCTAGGGGAAGGGGATTCAGATTTGTTCAAATGAAGGGACTCGGCCCCAAGGGGGCACCACTAGGTGGCCAAAAGGGGAAAAATTTGACAAAATTTTAAAAATCTAATAAACTAGAAGGCCTATAGAGCTTAATGTTTTGGTATGTACAGCTTCTGTAATGGAGAACCAAGTTTGTTCAAGACTTGACCCTGGGGTCAAAAATAGGTTACACCTTTTGGGGTCAAAGTTAAACACTATATCAAATAATTAACTATTCACATGTGTGCTTAATGGTTTAAATATATTTAATTTTAGAGCTTGGAAAAATAAGTTTGTTGAAAGCATAGCCCTGTGGTCAAAAGTATTCAAAAGCGAAATATTTTCTTTAATAGGCCTATTTCAACCAGATGGACATTAAGGCCCAATGGGCCTCTTGTTTGTCCAAGGTGGACTTTTCCCATAGAAATCCATTGGTTTTTATTCCATCTGGACCGAAGGTCCAAGATGGACTTTTCTCTTACAAATTCTGTCAATCTTCAACTTTTGCTTTAAACAACATCTCCTCTAAAACTACTGGGCAGATTTCAACCAAATTTGGCAGGAAGCATCCTTAGCAGAAGGGGATAAAAGATTGTACAAATGAAGTCCCTGACCCCCCAGGAGGGGACAGATGGTCGGGGCCAAAAGGGGTAAATTTGACAGTATGCCTTTAAACAACATCTCCTCTGGAAGTACTGGGCAGATTTCGACCAGATGGACGTTAAGGCCCTATGGGCCTCTTGTTTTTTATGCTTGGCCTCAAGAGAGCAAATATGGGGAACATTTGATAATTCTCAAATCAATTTGTTCTAAAAACAACAAACTAGAAAGCCTACAACTTAATATGTGGGGATCAAAAGGCAAGAATCAAAACAAATCTTCTTATATAAAACTTATAGACCTAAAGCTTAATAATTTCATAATTATGTAGAAATCTTAAGACGTGGAAAACCAAGTTTTTCCATCTTGACCCTGGTGTCAAAAAAGGTTACACGTTTTTGGGTCAAACTTAAGTACTAGCAAATATGTTAGCTTTAAAGTCTTTTCTAATCCAAAACCATTAGACAAATTTCAATTCAACTTGTTGGAAATGATCCCTGTAGAAAGAGGATTCAGATTTGCTTTCAGAGGTGCCATTACAAAGATAAAGAATATATGGAAAATTTTACAAACTTTCAAAAAGAAATTGTTCTTATAAAGTATTAAACTAGAAAACCTAGAGCTTAATGTAGTATCTTAGGGTATGGAGAACCAAGTCTTAATGTAGTATCTTAGGGCATGGAGAACCAAGTTTATGTCAAGTTTATGTCAAGTTGCAATTGTGACCTGTGGGTCAAAAAATAGATTATACAGTTTTGAGTAAAATTTCAACATTATTATATTGCAGTCAATATGTTAACTTTTGACATTTTCGACTTCTCAAATCCACTGAACTAGTTTGAATCACACTTGGTAGAGACGATCTTTGAAGGAAGTGGATTCAGATTCATTCAGTTGAAGGGACACTGCCAACAGGGGTTGTAATTAGGATGTCAAAACAGAAAATTTGCAAAAATATGTTAAGAAAAATCATTAGACGAGAAGGGCTTAAGGTAAATACCAAGTTTCTTCAATGTATAACCCTGGGGTCAGAAATAGGTTACACTTTGTGTTATCAAAGCAATAGCAAATTTGTTAACTTTATGATGTTGTTACCAAGTGGATGTTAAGGCCCCATTGGCCTCTTATTATTTTTTCAGTTTAAACGCTATGTTAACAAGCTAAGAAGTAAGAGTACCATCTACAAGAAGAAACGACAAGAGATCGCAGAACTGAGGGCTGAATACGGTGTGCTGTCCAGGACAGATCAAATCCTGAAACAGAGGGATGAGAACATGACCCAACAGCTGGTTTGTAGTTAACATGTTATCTAGTTTTCTACTTTACTAGTGATATTGGGTATTGTGTTGGTCTTCTGTTTGGAGCATTTCACTCTTATCTTCATGCTTTAATTTTGTATTACACTATATATGATTATAAAGATGGAATGGCATTACTTTAACGTAACGTCATTAATCTTGTGTTCTTATTGCAATATTAGTAATATTTTTGTGAAAATAGAAAAAAAGAAATAGTAAGTAATTCTTTGCCATTAAATTCAATGGTGCCATGTTGAAATAATTTGCTCTTCATTTACACTGCATATTGTCTTCTTTTCATATATTGTCTTTTCCCAATATATTTTTCTTGGCATTTTCCTTAGCAGCTGGTCTCCAGGAATCATATGTTGTTCTTGCTTAATTTACAGGAAATGGTAGAGACAAAACAGGGAGTCAGTGGTTACAGACAGACACAGGAAGAACTGGAAAAAGTATCCTCTAAGAAGCACGGGCTAGACGAAAGGAAAGGCAAGACACTGGAAGATATCTCAGATATGGTCCAAAGGTTGACACACACCATAGCACAGAAGAAGTCGTCTTTAGCGCCGATAATTAAAGAATTAAGACCTATGAGACAGAGAGCACAGGTGTGTAACATCAACTTTAATATTATAAACCAATTTTTTTTGTGGCCGGCACATTTAGTGTTTTCCCTGATTTGAAACACATTTGAGGTGACTATGTACACAATTTGACTATCAAATTAATATTAAAGTTCATGAAAATATTGCAGCTGTGAACTCAGCAAAAAGAAATCACATACAAACAGGAGATGGTTGGAAGTAATAATAAATACACAGTTGTGAAATATCATGATTTATTGTAATGTGATTCTTGTACTCATGTGTAACAGTAAACCAAGTTCACTTTGTAGCCAAGACAATTTGTACTTTCACTAATTAGCATGCCAGTGTTTAGGAGGAATCCTTGAAATTACTGTAACAAGAAAAAATTGCAAGAATAAAGAATTTCAATCTTTTAATGTTTGAATGTACAAAATTCAAATGAAGCATATGGAAACTTAGCTGTTATTATGAATAGTTTCTGTTACTAGTATAATCTTTTACATTTCACAAAACTACTTAATACATGTATGGTGTACCCCTCTCATATGTCATGTCTCATTACATTTGTTCTTTTTGGTAGGTTTTATGTTTTTCCTATTACGTTCTTTCTATATATAATTTAAGGAATTAACTGCAGATCATGATAACAAGAAACAGGCCTACGACACAGCACAAGCCGGACTAGAGAGTAATATGTCCAAACTCGAGCAGGTATGAATTATCAAGTATATTCAGGTCAAAGTTCAAGCTACAGATACCTCTTATCAAATGATGCAATGTTTCTAAGTTAGCTGTGTAAAAAAAGCTTGTTTACTGCACGTCTATTTTATGGAACCATAGATCTACAAGACGTATGCCTGTCTAACTTTTCACTTTCACTCATTTCTGTGAGGCTGATATTATCTTCTGATGGATTTTAACTAATAATAAGTTTAATACAAAGTTACAATTTCAGAGGGGATAAAATGATATGATCATGATAACCACATGAAGAAATGACCAACAAACTGAGGTTACATCTTAAGTTATGACCAACAAACTGAGGTTACATCTTAAGTTATGACCAACAGAC
>JAUMGZ010131099.1:0-16037 GCA_032359645.1 Pododesmus macrochisma
TTGTATCACTTTTAGATCTTTATATACTAGCTAAAGCTCTGTGGGGAACAGGTTCCTGTAACCGTGATTACACACACAAGATGGAATTGCCAGACTGCAAATTAACACACAGCCGAAGCATGTGATGGTTTGTTTTTAAAGTAAGGTATAACAATGCGACACCTCATTTGAGGTCGTAAAACAGCCTACAAAATATAAAGGGAAACAAGAGAAAAACAAGTGAATCGTGAGTTTATCAAAAGCGATCAAATGTGTATGGTATATATGTTAGTATGAACATGACAGTCTGTTAAACTAAGTTACATGTCTTATAGTTTCGGTTGTGTATGTGGAGTTATATTCTCAACATTATCAAAGTGTAAATATATTTACGTATTTTTTTTACAGAGTTTAAAAATGAAAACATTAACGGCACAATATTATTGTTGAATACACAAACGTTAACATTCTGTCTGAAAAAGTAGTATAATTATTCAGATAATGTAAAATATTTAAGTTGAAACTACATATAAAATGTTAAGTTATTTTCATAAACTAAACGTTGTATTGATTAGTGTATGTAGCTGTGCATGTTTTATGGAAAATAAAAAAAGGGAAAGCATAAATGACGGCAGCGAGAAGGTGTTTTAAATATATAGAGACTGTTTCATTGTTCTAAAAATGAAGTTTCACAAAGAAAAAACAAACATAGTAGAGTTTGTCATTGATTTTGATTCGATCAATTGTTTCATCAATTCCATTATATGCTGCAAGTGAAACGGAATTAACTAATGACAAATTCACAAGTATTTTTTATAAAATGAATCATATTGCATAAAACATGTTCTCATTTTATTGGGGTAATGTGTTATAATTTGTAAAGTTGACGGATACATATTTAGTGTACCGAGTCAGGAATCCCCCTTTTTTAACCTTCTACTTGACAAAATTTAATGTAAAGAATGAGCTTTACATTTGAAATACAATTTCCAAATTAATCAACATACATTATGTTTTACATACAAAAATATATTTGCCAATATTTAAGTTTTAAATCATGTCAAGGAAAGTACAATTACATAAAATTTAGTTCACTGTATCATATGTCATGTATGAGTACGTCTGTGGTATTCTATGCTCGAGTTTGTAGCAATCTTTTCTATAAAAGTGACATATCGAGATATTTTAACAACATGCTTCCAAATATGTTCATCAATGTCACTATTCATATACTTTACCTATACATGAAATCTACGACTCTACCATGTATTAGCCTCTGTTTATAATTTTATGCTCCTTGGCTATGTCCAGTTTTTGTGTTTTCTAATGCTTTTTGTAAATTTGTACATAAGTTTTACTCGGTTATAGTTTTATGGACAATTGAAGTTGGCGATTGTTTGTTGGTATAATTTACAGCACCATGAAGTGTATTTTTAAATGAATGTCAATACTTAAGACTCCTAGGCCCAAGCGGGAAGTGGGGATGTTTGTCCGGTTTAACCACACCGCCTGGTTTCGTGCTTGGTGATTGTCCTAAGTCGGTTCGCATGGATTACTATTCTTGAGAATTGTTGTGATGTCAATTTTTTTCCTAACATTCTGGTGCTGAATTGTTTGATGCAGCTTTTTTTGGTATGGAAATGACTCTCGTTCTGTTGATTCCACTCATCCTATTTTTTACAGAAACTTTCAACATTTCAATGGTCTACGAGAAACTGGAAAACTAAATCGAAAAACAGTAAGAAAAATGACTGAACCAAGATGTGGAATACCGGATATACCTCACTCAAGCAAGAAACGACGGAAAAGATATGCGGGACCACGTAAGATTCATTAAAAGAAACACACAACGTTTATGGGTATATTTATACCATAAATTAAGCATACCACCAATTTCCGAGCGTTATTGATGGAACCTATGTTATGCCAGACCAAAACTTATGGACTATGTAACTTTTATGTTGTAATGAAGTAGCAACAATATCTTCTTGGTTTGTAATGTTTAATCTCCATATAACAATCTGCGATGCTCTAATATACCTTTCTGGTCCGAGTGTCTGACCTAATTCGTAAATGGACAGTGTTGACCGATCGTGCCTTGAGTGTCGTAATAGTGTCGTAACTATGTTTAAGAGATACGTGCTTGCGTGCCTTTATTTACATAACTAGAATATAACGAATACACGCTTGCGATAATTGAATGCTATCCTTTAAAAGTCTAGACAGGCTGCTTAATGTACGGTTAAGATAACCTGTCTAGTAATATTGTATTATGCCAATATGATAAACTGTTCCATGATTTTGTCATAGAGTTAAATGTATAGAAAACGCATTCGAAGATAAATAAAATTTAAAAGCGCTAAAAAAATCTACAGTGACAAGAAGTAAATAGATTTAAGAAAATTTATATGAAATGTTTTGATGCGTAGCGAGATAAAGTCCATTGAACAGAGAAATATCGGAATTTATCTATTTGAAAATTACGGAAATCAGTTGCCCTTTTATTCGATGGCTAATATCAAAAATATTTACATAAATAATTCACACATAATTAGTAGACGCTATATTGTTGTCAAGTAATCAACTGGTTATTCTTTAATTGCAAAATCTCATTAATTCCACTTGAAATACACAATTCGTTTATATGCAAATTGTATATGTTGTCATTTCCAATTAAAAATAAACTAACCCAATTAGAAGACACAAGGACCGTAATTAAAATAGCTTACATATCAACGAGAATTTACATGTTACGTGTTCCCTACTCTAACACATCACAATTTTAAATTTATTGATGCCAAGAACATTTTTTTTCAAATTAATATATGTTTGAATCGAGTCCCCAATATCCGCGGGTTAGGTTTGAAGGTTTTGACCCTTTTAACCGGTTTAACCATATCATTCGAGTAGTTGCATGAACGCCCTTAGTTGTTAAGCGATGTCCGCTGGTCTCGAATATTTTTAGGGAATGTGGTCTTATTGATTGGCAATTGATGTGTGTTGGCGTTTTCCTCCTTCGTCAATCAGCCGGATCCAGATTAAAATTTACACTAACGCATATTTATTTTTTTGTAGAAACGAGATGGAATAAAAAGAGAATTACCTGGCACATGGTTCGATATTCCAAAAAATTACCGAGACATAAACAGTGGTAAAGGAAATTTTGACAATTTTATGCATAATGATGTTTATTATCAAATATAATGGGGATAAGCGCGGTGGCCAAGTGGTTAGGGCGCTCGCTTCGTGCTTGAAGACTGGTGCTAGAATCCACGGTCGTTAAAGTTAGGCAATCTTCTCGCTCCCTGCTAAGCGCCCAGCATTACCTGGTAGGAGGAGAATTCCTTGGTTCAGTGTCAGGATAATGTGACCGAGTGAAGTATCATGTCAATGTGTCTGCGGTGTGATATTTCAGTGAGACAGCACTATTAAGTCGCAATAAGTGCGCATTGTCGAAAGCAGACACTATTACGATATGACCTATAAATGAATTAAAGAGCCTCTAAACTCCAATAAACAAACAAATACCATGGGAGCAATGTAGAGAAAACAATCCTTCGTCTTTCCACTTTTCAAGTTTCTTGTTATGCTTCCTAAAAAAATTCGGGGAGCATATAGTCGCCGCTTTGTCCGTCCGCACCCATATCTCATAAATCTTTCAATTAATTTACATCCTACTTTCGGTAATTATTGCCCATGACCCGAGGACGCGGACTATGTACTTTCAAGGTCATACCCCAAAGGGCAAAGTGACTTCGAACTAAAAGTAGGGCATTAAGTGTGCCTTCTTTAAACAATGTTTTTTGAAGACGGACTGCAAAGAATGAAAAACTCATTGATTTTAGTGCTCTAGAAGGATGTGTAAAGACATATTGTGGTTTTGGTGTCAATCTCTGGTGCTGAATTGTTTGATGTGGCTATTGTTGGTTTGTCAATATCTCACGTTTGGTTGACTCCACTAATCCTGATTTTTGTTTTCCTTTAACAACATAAATGAAATAGTTGCTTGTTTTATTAAAGTTAGACGTCACCTCAAGAAATTTTTAATAAAGTCTTTAAAATTAAAATTAGGGTTTTGTTAATAATTTGTGAGCAACTTGTCTGAAATGTGAGGTTTAATAAGACATATACAATCGTCAAAAATCAAATCATAAAATACCTGACTAAAATATAATTGAGAAATCCCTCACCAAAAATGTATAACATGGTAAAATTATCAATTGAGATGAGCGCAAAGGTATCTTGGGGATCATTAGCGTACTCCAATGTTTAGTTATATCCGACATGTTAATTCTATGCAAACATAAAGTGTGCATGTGTATGACAATTCAATTTCATTTGTCATCTCTATGATAAAAAACATACTTCAGATATACAATGTAGAAACTGAAAATACATTAAATGTGTATTGACTAAAGTACGGGAACCGCACTCTAATTCACAACATATTTGTCTTTTACTAAAGGAGGACTTTAAAACAAGCTTTTCAAACTTGGTCGCAGGTCTTGCCTATAATCTTTCGGTATGATAGAGACAAACACGTCGCTGACATCCGTATCGAATTTGCAAGACGTGACCATGGAGACGGCTACTACAACGCATTTGATGGCAAAGGTAAACAATGAAATCAGATAGTTTCATTAACCAAAAGACGTTTTTTTTCAGAAAGCGAAAAAGTTTGGGGGTTATTTTGGAAAGCGACTTAAATTTTCGCGATTTATCAGAAATATTTCTTTCAAATGATCTGTTTATTGTGTTTGGTGGCTTGTAAAATTCATTTGTAACTGTTACACGTTGAAAGTAAATTTAGTCCATTTATTACTGTTTAAATTGTAGCCACCTATAAACCTATCTTCCATTGTCTCTGATAACATTATACACGAGGTTGCCATGCTGATGCATGCAATACTTGCGCTTCTTCCTGCCATGCAATATATGAATGTCGTAAGAATCCTACAAACAAACCGACATCAAGATGATAAGCTGTGTTTAATTACTTTATTTTTTGTTTCTGGAGCAGTTTATCAAACAAGAATAATCTTGCCGTTTTTTTTTTTAAAGTATCCTTTCTTTTTTGGTTCCTTTTGTACCCAAAAACTTTTTTTCAGTTATGTTTGTATGAACTATAAATTCTTTTAGAAAGTTTATTCTACAAAGTATTAACCAAGTTTCCTTACCTCAGGTATGACGTTAGCCCACGCATTTAGACCAGGACCACACCATATGTGTGGTGACACTCATTTTGATGAAGCTGAAAACTGGCAGTTAAAAGGTGGCACGAATGAAAAGCCTAATCTTCTAGCAGTTGCAACACACGAGTTTGGACATGCTATTGGCTTGGAACATTCTGACGACAGGAATAGTATAATGACTCCATATCTATCTGGGCCCAAAATAGAATTGACTGGAACGGATATCAAAGCTGCCCAACTCTTATATGGTATGTACGATATGCGTGAAACAAACATAATATTTCATGACCTCTTTGTTGTAGTTATATTTCATTATTTTATGTACCATTGACTTGAGAAATCTTAAATTCACACACACCTCCCTATTAATACACTAATAAACAGAAAGAGAAGTATGGCTACCCCGTGTATCTTGTAGTACTGTCTTCTTTTCTCTAAGGTACATGGGGACCTTTATCTTGCTAAGAGGGATACACCAAATACTTATAGAACTAGCATTTACACTTCACATATTTTTGCTTGCGTAACCCTGTACGGAACACAAAGCTTTATTCATCATCGATATATGATAGATTTACATTTTAATCTTGTTATTATATTACCCAACTGGATGCCTCTGTTCCCTTAATGTATCTTTAAAAAAAAAATTTGGCCCTTCTAAATGTCATGAAAGTAAGAGATAAAGCTAAAAAGTACGAACAACGAATAACACAGATAGAAGTGACGGTACCTGATGTTCCAGATACAGGGTCACCAATGTCAGCTAGGATGAAAGTAAAAGGCAAACAAATATTAGCACGTCTTTCGAAAGGGAACACTTAGCTGGGGTCTGTGTACAGGGATTTTTAACCACCCTCCGCAAGATGAAGATCCCCCGGTAAATTTCGATAAAAGAATAGGCGGAAACGACATCGTATGGGCTCATCCTTCTTTCTGAACTAACCATATTGCTTTGATTTCCGGTCCTGTCGTCGCTTCTCTTCCTGTCCTATCGTTTGGTTTTTCTGCTAGGGTCCTTTGTCACGATATCGGTGAAATACGCAGAAAGTGACGTTGAGCCCTAATTAAATTTACAGAACACATTGCTTCCATTTCCCGTTTGTATCACCTCTTTTTGTGTGCTATCGTTTGGTTGCAGCTCTCCTATCAAATTAGTCTTTAAACAAAATAAACTTAAGCATATAAAAACAAATCTTAGTTTAAGTGGAATGTCTCGCGACTTTAGTCCCTTTTTATTACGTATTTCAGGAAAAAGAAAAGTTTCACTGAAAACTTGGAGACAAAACATGCTAAAGAATGATGTCACATATGAACAGACCCTGCGAACGACATCAACGACAACTACCACCACTACCACAACCACAGCAGCACCATCTCCTTTACCACGAAGACGCAATGACTTAAGTCGTAGGAATAATATGACAACTAGCTGTAAAGGAATCGATGGAATGTTTTTGAGTGAGTATGAAAATAATGTTCTTATAAAATGTACAAGTATGTCTCTAATGTGCATAAGTCTGTAGGAACAATTTTCTTTTATCAATATTTGATTAACTATGCCTCTACTAAACCTCATTTAGCTCACTCGCTTAAAAATGATTTTTTTTCAAATACGCTATTAAGCTTCCATTGTTTGTTAATGACAAATGAAACCAAATTATGTATCACAACACATATTCACGTCAATTGTTCCAAAGCGCGGGCCCAGAGAACGGTCTGTGGGATTTCCCATGCAAGAGTTACAGCTGTGCATTTGACCCAGTTTTCGAAGGAGCACACGTTAATTATCAGGTCACGTGACAGAAATTTTCATAATTCGGGTCTCCTGTGCGCTGTAGGAAAGATTTGTACAGTTGGATAAAAACTCCGAATTTTGACCTCCGCGTCCTGTTATTGACTAGTGATTTGAGATCATTGTTTACGCCGATGTCGTTGCTTAAAAACCAGTAGCAGACAATTGGATTTTAAGACCGGTCTTCACTGCAATAAAACCAGGATACGCATGAAAATATCCGTTCCATATTCTGTCAAAGGAGGTTTTTACCGTTTTAAAGCAGAAATGAAGTCTGTATCCACCTGGATTTATTTTATACCAACCGGAGAATTCTGGTCGTTTTTGAATGCAGACGAGTATAGTGCATTACGCTTACAAATATTGTTGTTGTGGTTGTAAACAATGTTTAAGAGAACACATAAATACCATCACGTAAAGAACATAAAATTTGTTACCATTTTCTTATATTTATCAAATATTTCATATAACCGGTGAAACGTGAATAATTGAGTAACAGCGCATTGGTTAACTAGTTTAACCGCACCTCCTGGTTTCGAGCTTGATGACCGTCCTAAGTCGGTCCGCATGGATAATGATATCAGTATCATTAAGAGTACTCCTTCAAAAATGAAAAAAAAAATTCAAATGTGCTATAAATCCTATTTTTTTGTTATTTTTAATTCAAAGGTGATGATCGACGCCAAATTATGTATCTCATAACAGGTTCGCGTCATTTGTGTAGAATCTCTGGTCCTGATATCAGTATATGGATTTCCCTTTGAAAAGGCACAACTGTGCATTTGACCCAGATATCGAGGGAGCATGCATTAATAATTACAAGGGCGCGTGAGCGAAATATCATAATCAGTGTCTCCTGTGCGTTGTACATGTAGTATATATTGTACAGACGATTCCGAAATTTGACTTCCTTACTATTAATCACTGTCCCAAGGTTAATTGAGGTAATTGTTTTCACGTCATCTTGAGTATTAATAACATATAAAACGACCACAAAAATAGACCGGTCTTCACTGCAAACTATAACACGCAATGAAAAACCCAAAACACATTTGAATACGCAATCTATTTCAATCATTTTATAGAATTTGTACACGCAGTATTGCATGCATTTCTTTTGAATCAACCTTCTGAGTGGTACGATCTTAAGGAAAACTACTATAGTATTTATGATTTTTGCGATTTTATTTCATTTTCTTTTTTCCGGGGGCTGAATTGACTCTTTTGAATATTGTTGATTTTTTCAATGTCATTCTGATTATTTCGCACATCCCGATTTTTTTTTATTTTTATATCTTTTAACTGTACATTTTAAAATAATAATTTACTTTATTGTTTCAGCTAAAGATCGGTGCGTCGGTGTGTTTTCAAATAACCTTTATTATAAAGTAAACAGAAGACAAACTTTAACAAGCTATCCAAAACAAATAAATGCAGAATTTCCTAAATGTCCAAACAACATCGGAGCATTGGCACGTGCTAGCGGAAAGCTTTATGTTTTCCAAGGTGAGAACAATTTTTTTTAAAATATTGTTAACAAATCAATTTCATTATGATGAGGTAAAGTGAAGACATTTGTTGTATTAGGGTTCACCGTCAATTCCAAAAACGTTCAGTGATATCGCGACAAAAGACGGATCAACAGGAGAAAAACCTTGTGATCGAATAAGGAATAAAGCGCCAATTAGGACGGGAAAAAAGCAATATGGAAGGTTTAGGAGTGAGGATGAGTCAGAGCGAAACCACCTACACTTCTCGGAACTTCACATGAATATTGTTATCGTTCACCGGACTGTCAGCTAAGCGTCCCTTCCAAAGGACGTGTCAATATTTGCCTGATGCTATTCTTCCACCTGAACGACTATGGTGACCATATCTAGGACATAAGCCCCTGTCACTATAGCTTTCAAAATGATTAAATGTCTTACTGCAGCGAAGATAAATCACATCTGAGAATTGTAGTCTGACGGAAACACCAATAATATTATATTGCAAACTGAACCATAGAATACATAGAAGACGATCATAAATAAAAATAAAAATCGTGTTAATATGTCCAATTTAATTGACTTGTCAATAACAAAAACTAAAACACAAATAACATAAAGAAGTTTTAATATCATATCCAATTATATATTTAAGATAAATATATTTCTATATAAACTGGTTGGTTGTCTTTTCCCCGCATAACACTCATTTATATTTACGTGAAGTATAATCTGTACAGAGAAGGTCGGTTTAATTCAAGTACTAGTTAACCATGTGCATATTTACAGGTTATATGTAATTTATGAACTTCCTGTTTGCAAAGACGAAACCATTTTCAACGGCACTGACCTTCTTATAGTAGCCGAGTCCAATATAAACGCAATTTTAAACACTTTTAGGAAAATACTACCCATGTGAGAGTGTTTCATTACAAAAATCTTAGTAAGAGAAGCAACCCTTACGAATAAGAAAATTATTTGATATTTGCCACAAAGAAACTTGCTTAATTACAAAAAATAATTTGAGTCTCATAACAAAATATTATCAAAATAATTGTTTCAAAAAGTCATATTTTTTGAGTGCTGTGTTTTCTTCATAAATATGCGGCTGTTTATTTTTTATAAATAAATTGATTAATGCATGAAAGAAATGTTAATCTAGACATGAACCAAATTATACACGCGTAAAAATGTTTATCAACCCATAATTCGTTTAAAATATGTCTATTTAACATAACTTCAGCACCCTTTTAATTTAATAATACTGTGAAAAAGGCAAAAAAAAGGTAACAGGAACAGTAGCTCTTCATACAATAAACATTTTAATTTAAAAATTAAAAAAAAAAAACTCGACAAGCGCACAATAGAGAATGGGGCGCACACGTGATTGATGATGAATAAAAGAAAACCATGACAAATAACACCGGCTTGAACGGATATTTGAGCCAATCACTATTAAATCAAACAAATCACTGTCAAAAACTCTAATTAGCCAAAATACACAAGACACCAAGCAAGTGCGTTGTATTACATTGAATTGAAAGCGACTTGTGTCACGATTTTGAATAAAGTCCAAATTATAGAGGACGAAACAGGAATTTCTGTAAATGCTATGACTTTTATAAATCATGTAATAGTATGTCCTGTTTAGTCTTACCTTTTATTTCGTTAAATGAAGTTACAACTGTGGTAGGTCGAATATTTTAATGATGCTACTGATATGCTGCCTGTGAAATGTTGACGTAGAAAGAAGTCGGCATAGAAAACAGCTTGGATCAAATACCAACGTCTGACGATATTCAAAAGACATAAATACTATGACAAATATCAATTTTGCTATGTTATGTCCGATTCAACTTCTTAATCAAACTCTTATATAAACGACCGAATTTTGTGATGGTGACTATACATATAGCTAGCCAAACGTATTTTTGTGTTGCGGTTTCAAAGTACATTGAGCGTTTTTACTACATGTACCATTTGATTTTTGTCTCGTTGCTTTCTTGTATGTCAGTGCCTCTGATTCTGGTGACACCCATTCTTAATTTATTTGCGTTTACCTTATTTGTAAATTTCTCAACAACAGATGCCGTTTTCCTAATGTTAGCCTTTTACATGTGTGTACTTTACGAACAAGAAGTTATATATTAATGAAATGTTTGAAGTAAAAGTTCGCAATTTATAATATTTATAACATTTCACTTGATAGGCTCAAAACTGTGGCGATATACAGGAAGAAGACTAGACTATGGTTATCCAAAAGTCATAAGTTTCCATGGTCGTAAAGAGTACCCAAGAGCGGCTGTAGTGATGAGTGGATACAGGAACAAAAGAATCTTTATTTTTGGTGTTGGTAAATTAAACATACTTTTACTAACACGCACTATTATCTCTCTATAAACATTCCATATGCACTTAACCAATACGAAAACTCTTTTGCACTCGAAAAGTGACTAAAGGAATGAAATTAATTTTATAAATATGTTTGATATCTTGAGTAATACTTTAATCAGTCATGATATAATCAAAACATGTAATATTAGGCTTTATATCGTTAAGCATAACATTAAGTAGTAAATATGCAAATCGCGATGCAAGGGGATGCACACAGAAACAATTCAAATTTTAACTAAAAGGGAATCACTACGAAATTTCATTCTGGGGTTCACGAGGGGTAATTCACACAGAGCTTTTGCTCCTTCTCTTATAAATATCATATTTATCGGAGGCATGATTCAGGTTGCATTTTTGTATTGAAACACATACATAAACAATGATATAATATTGAGGGTTTTTTTTTGTTTTTGTTGCAGCAAAAATCATTTTGGGAATTCAGTATTTACAAAGATGATGTATCAAGACAATTTCATTATCCCATTAATCGATACTGGAGAGGTGTTCCGAACTCACCCGATGCTGCAATTATGTGGAAAGATAACAATATTTATTTTGTGAAAGGAAACCTGTAAGTAATTAATAACATACAGAGAATTTGATAAGCCGAGTAAAATGTATTTGCAAATATAGGACCGTTTATACAGGTTCGTAACTCTGATATCGATATTATCTTCTATTTCGTTTGTGTCACCAGCGATGTTTTTGATCGCGTCATAATTTCATTACAAAAGCCTGGCCATTTATTGTTATACAAACACGATATTTTGGCCATTGTTAAGCATATAAACATAGGGTCGTAGAGATTCCAAAGCAGAAAAACAAACAATAGCACAGGAATAGAAGCGGTGACAGGAACGGGATTTCAAACCAATAGGGATAGTTACGAAAGAAGGATGAAACAGCGTTTCCGCCTACTCCTCTATCAAACTTTGCATGGGGATCTTGTCGTGCTAGGGGAGGGGGGGGGGGTAAAGTCCCTGTAGACGGGACCGACAGCTTAACGCCCCATCCGAAGGAGGTGTTAATCGTTGTCTTGCCTTTACCCTTCAACCTGTCCAACTTAGGTGACCCTACCAGAAACACAGTCCCGCCAGCATAGCTCTCCATGTCATCGAGACACTCGAACCGCCCTACAACGATAAATTACTAATCACACCAAACCATAAATCACTATATGAGGTTGATGTTTTGTTTTGTATTGGATTGTTCTTTTTTAATTTTACCCTGCAATTTTTTAAAAAATATATTGCAGATACTACAAAGTGAGTGGAAGGACAAGGAGTCTACATTCCGGATACCCTAAACAAATGCCAATTCCTTGGATGAAAGACATCTGTTGAAGTATAAACTATATAATTTATGAAATCACTTATGATGCACTGTTGAAAGAAATTCAGGAATTGAAGCTGACAGATCTACGAGCTAATACATATATGACGTGCCTTCGTTTGGTATTACGGGTTTTCAGAGAACGCTTAACCAGCACATTCCATCACTTGTACGTGCTTATACATTTTGGCGATGTTGTCTTTGCAGGATGGTCCGAATCGTTTATTACGTTAAGGGTATATCCCGAACGTATTCCAGTTATATCTGGCATGTACGCTTTAACTGTAAAACGTACTAATAAAATAAGGTATACACAGGCCATTTTGTGCAATAAAAATGAATATGAATTTAAACAGCGATAAACCTACATATCTAAACAACACGGAAGAGACTACATAAAAACATAGAACGATGCGTTTTATATACTATTATGTGACTAATATAGTACACCACATAAACCAATCTTTCTAATGCCTCATTTAGCTGTTGAATTCACAAGGCAAACCGAATGTGAATTTTGTTTAAAAAAAACCATGCCAACAAAGCACAATTGTGTCGCTAGTTAATCATCATGAGTTCTTAGTTCTGGAATGTAAATGCAATCCTACCAACATTTACTGTACTTTGAATGTACTTTTACTGTGGTTTGTTTGAAGTGAAGCAACATTTTCTTACACGAGCCAATGAACAGAGACTCCGTGTACATACTTCCTTAAACGAGCCAATGAACAGAGACTCCGTGTACACATACTTATCCAAAAACAGACAATATGCAGCACTATTTTGTTTATCATGCACACTACTTACCTCTTAACAATATGTTTTTGAATATTATAATATATAATAATACATAATATCTAAAACATATCTAAAATCATCAGAGTTTGATAACCAATCATTCCTTCGTGACTTCTTACTTTAATGTGCAATATAAATGACAGCAACGAATTGAGTTAAGTCAAAAGTTCATTATGTGTTCAAAGGTTTTTTATAGTCCCCATTTGTACTCTAGTGTGGTTTTGTTAAATAATTCATTTGGAAAGTGTCATCGTTGTAAGTCCAGGTCCAAGGTGGTCTTTCTCATACAAATCCCGTGAATCGTCCGCCCATCGTTAACTTTTGCTTTAAACGACATCTCCGCTGAAACACCTGGCCAGATTTCAACCAAATTTGGCAGGAAGCATTCTAAGGGGAAGGGGATTCAGGTTTGTACAAATGAAGGATCTTAACCCCAAGAGACAGGTGGGCAAGACCAAAAGGGTTAAATTTGACAGTATGCCTTTAAACAACATCTCCGCTGAAACTACTTTGTAGACTTAAACCAAATCATGCAGGAAGCATACTTATGAAAAGATGATTCAAGATTGTACAAATGAAGTATCTGAACCCCACCCCATCCCCAGGGACAGTTGGGCGGGGCCAATACGGGTATATTTTACAGTATGACTTTTAACATTTTTACAGTATGACACTGATTGTTCATCAATGTCATTTTTCATATACTTAACTTTATGTGGAATCTATGAATCTAACACGCATTAGCCACTGTTTCAACTGTATGCTTCTAGGTTATGTCAAATTTTTATGTTTCCAATTGCCTTTTGTAAATATGTATAAACGTTTTCTCGTGTAGATTTATATTGACAATTGTTGTTTGCGGTTAGTTATTGAGATGATTTACAGCGCTATGAAGTATATTTAGTAAACTTGTAGCTGTTAATCGGGCAATAAGCCCTTAACACAAATTAACACAAACAAAGCATAAAATACAGATGTCAATTTAAAATAAGGATTAACTACACTCTTGAATCAACAACATGTGATATTACAAATAAAAAAAGTACTCTTAAAACAAGATTGTTAATTTTAATTGACGCAGAAAGCGTCCATTAGGTCAAGTCTCAGCTGTGGTTAAATCAAGAATAACACAATAGTTGATGTTGAGACAAGTCGTTGGTTCATTTTTATGTGTGCGTCCAATGTTTTCTTATTGTTTGCCAATGTCCATGGACTTACGGCCTAGAATATCGTCTTGGTTTTTCGATTTACTTACTTATTTGTTAAACAATGTTAATGATGCTGACTCATTTCATGAAGCACACATGAATACAAGTGCAATCATTAACAACGTCCTCGAATCATGGTTTGGGTGAAGGCAATCAATCGCAACAAAACGTATAAAAGCATCGTCATCCATTGCATAAAAAAAATACACTGCGTTGTAAGAGCAGCCAATTGGTTATGTTAAATCTTCACCATTTATAACTCCTGTAGCCAATTCTCTATCGTTTGGTTTTACTTCCTTGGTCGAACATAGAAAACAATGAAAATATAACTATAAAACGAAAAAGAAAATATCATGTTAAATACTTACTATCGCCAGATCAAAACCCATAGACAAACAAATTAAAATCAAATCAGAAATAACTCGCCAATTGAGATATGTTACCAAAAGAAAATTTCGTCGCAATAGGACGAATATTGAGCCAGTACTGAACAAAGAAAGATAACTCTCGCAAAAGCAGTATAAGAAATATTTTCACAACATAAACATTTTACCGTGACTGGTTTAACCCTTGAATTGATTTTCGATAAGAAAACGATCAAACAAAGAAAAACACAGAACTAGAAAGCATGCACTGTCATAAAGTATACGAAATGTATATACGAAAAACCAAGACGATATTACAAAGCCGTAAGTCCTTGGGCAAACAAAAGGAAAACTTACACAGAAAAAATAACCAAATATATATTTATTAATTAAAAAAAGGAAAAATAACGAACTTCTATTTAAAAAAACACTAGAAGCGAAACCAGGTGCTTGCGATATGGTAAACTTTTTCTGATATACATGTGTCACACACCGCGATACTTTTCTTTTAATGTGTGGGAGGCGGTTTGTTTCAGTTTGCATATTTATATCATTATTGTTTGTCAAAATAGTTTATATTTAATAATGATTTAAATATTAAGTCTGTTTCTCGATGCCCTGGAGAGCTATGCTAGCGGGAACTTGTGTTTCTGGTAGGGTCACCCAAGTCAGACAGATTGAAGGGTACAGGCCAACCAAAGATCTGCACGTCCTTCGGAGGGGACGCCTAGCTAGTGGTCCCGTGTACAGGTATTTTTAACCCCCTGGCACGATAAGAGTAGAAGAAAACGCCGTTGCATGGGCTCATCCTTCTTTCTGAACTATCTCTTTTATTTCAAATTCCCGTTCCTGTCACCGCTTCTCGTCCTGTCCTATCTTTTGGTTTTTTCTCTTTTGGTCTTTTGTCACAATATCGGTGAACATTTCTGAAAGTGACGTTAAGCCCTAATTAAACAAACAAACTGTTTCTGATATAATTACAGACATTATCCCTACATCATAGTTTAAATTAACTTACGTCATAGTTTGAGTTTCTACCAGTCATTAATTTAGCTTCATACTTGCCTGTATTTTAAATGTGTGTGCTTGACTTGTATACATTTCGGCTTTCGTATTTCAGGAACCCCCTTTATTAATTGTTAGTAGTCAATCAGTCATTCCATCCAAAGTCAGTCAGTCCGTCCGTCTGTCTTTTATACTATATATATATTTATTATTTATATTTTATTTATTATTATAATATATTACTTTATATAACTAGTAGAAAATACGGTAACAGGGGGGAGGGGGTTACTCCTCGTCGCCCTATCTTTACCGCTCTGCTTAATTGATAATGTTGCTACACATATTCCTCTCCTGTTAATGGTTTTTCTCTTTTGCTCTTTCGTCACCATAACTGTGATTTTTTCTTATGGTGACTCTTGCTCCCTTTTTCAACAATGGAAAAGGTTACCATACACCGGAATGACATGACATCGCGGCGGGTAACA
>JAUMGZ010131210.1:0-17146 GCA_032359645.1 Pododesmus macrochisma
GCGACTGTGCTGGTGTTATCTACCTATAAACAATGTTAATGTGACATTCAGCCTGGCTGAAGTTCTTGGGCTTTAATGATTATGTAATTTGGTTTAAATAACTTGATTTCACCATTTTTGTTTATACTTTCGTCATTATATGATTGGGTTTAATAATAATATGATGTTTTCGTCATTATTTAAGCATTAAACTGCTTTCAGTTGGCATTCATAGGAGATATGAATGCCAACTGGACAAAGGCAAATTTAATGTACAAATATCATTATCATTGCAAAACTTCTTTATATGATAGATATGAATCTGACAAACGTTTTCGTTAATCAGAATCTTAAAAAGTTCCGCCTGCTTCGGATTCACGAATCAAATAATGATTAAGCCAAAACATATGACAAAATAAATTCATATTACGTTTTTATACCATATAAAACAGTTATGGCATTCCTTACATACTTGTAAAGGAAACACGGAGAAAACATGAAACCACAGGAATATAAAGGCTATAACGGGCTTTATTAAGTTTGTCAGCGATAACAATGTATATTATAAGACCATAAGTACACTTGCTAAAACTTTCATTGGTTAGATAAACGCTTAGGGAAAGAAAGTTTAAATTTGGAAGCATTAAATGAAAGCAGGATTTAGGAAAACCGACAAAAGTCGAAGCACGACTTAAAAGTCCGTCCTACTCCGAATCGTATTCACAGAAACAGTCGTAGTCCGTAGCAGTACGGCATGTCTGTAGAGAAATTTCAAGCTCTACCTTTCTTGTACTTTAAAAGAAAGTCCTTGTGACATTTCGGGCGCTTAAAAATGAATAAAGTCTTTTATGTGTACCTATATCAACTATTTCTGGACAAACATATATTTACATCACCCAAGAGTAAGTTGCAATAAGCATTAATGTAATATCCTCCCCCGTTATTCACATAGGACTCAGAGAAATTAGGTTTTATGTATATATACTACCTGTTGGTTTGCAGGTTTCAAGATGACATTAATAGTTCCAGAACAATAAGAATCAATTGAAATTCAATTACTCCTCTGAGGTTTTAACTACCATTACTCAATTTACGCGGTGGAACGCGGTGAAACGTTGTTAAATGTGTTAAAACTGTAAGGAAGTGATCAAAGATTAAGTTTTACGGTTCCTTGGGTGATACAATGTCTACGAATGCTTGGCGAACTATAGTACGCATTTTTTGTACAATGCGTTGATGATGGTTGCCAATAAAATGTGCTAACAGTGGAATGACTTTTACGTTTAACGCACTTTCTGGAATTGCGCGGACTTAACTTTTCTGGAATCAACTTCTTTTATTGTCTTCCATAAATTTTACCAATCCTTTTCGTTTGATAGATTTTCGATTGCATTGTCTGATTCATGTGTCACTACCTGTCAAGTCTCTCCAACTATAAAACTGTGAACATGTACTCTTTGCCTACCTAGGCCGCATCAAGAATTTTACGTGTCCATAGAGTTGTACTTCTTATTCGCAAAGATAGTTATAGTACTGGTATGTAGCTCCATTTAAACCACCATTGTGCATATGTAATTGGTGAAATGTTGAATAAGAAGTAGTGCAGAGGAACCTTAGTCAACAGACATAATCTAGGGAAAACACAGCTGTCGGACGGTCATATGGACATACGATGAAGTAGACATGCATGTAAAAATAGAGCAACAAGTAATATGTTAGAAAGAGTACCCTGTAAATGATTATTTAAAACCTTAGTTGTTTTGTTCAAATTTTGATACGTATGCAGACAACCATTTTACCAATACATAATACATGCATTATACGTAGGAAGGCAACCTTTAACTCAATAAGCAAGGGAAACAGTTGATAATTTTACTATCAACCGTTGGTATTATGTTTCTTAGCGAAACAGTAAAAACAAATTGCAACCCGTTTCATTGTCAAAGTGTTTTCCCGATAACAATTTTAGATATGCATGTAACTCATATGAAAATATGAAATGTAATAATAAAGTAAAGAAAACCACAATGCATTACACGATAACCGCCAGTATAAACAAGTGACTTCATCCAAATCAATCAAACGCTTGCAAAAACGTTCAGAACACTTCGGAAGAATAGGAAATGCCCGAGGTCTTCCGATTGTCAAGAGCAGCTGCACGATTTAAATTGGTAATGAGAATTGTGAAAGCCGTCTGCATTTTGTTGACAGAAATTAAGCCAATTTAAACAAAGAAATGAATTAAGCATGTAACGTTTTTGCAAAAGACAAACAATTGTTAAAAGTAAAAATATTTTTAAATCGAAGGTTCATTTAAACGAAAACAGAAACAAAATTCTGATACATGTATAACCAAAATGACTGTTTTTGCCAAATTGCGTTAATTGGTTAACTGTCTGAACTTTTGTCCTAGATTGGTATAATTTGGATTGCTTTTCCTCTTTATATCACATTTTGATTTAAAAACAATTATTCTTTATTTAATTTTTGAAAGTAACAATTCATATACTTCCATCGTTTATAGAATTAACATATGGTATTAAATTGATGGCATATAAAATCAAAAATTAAAACTTTTTATGAAAAATACAATGTCATGATAATCAAACTCAAGAAAAAAGTGAAAGAGCAAAGTTATAGTTTCTTTTTTAATTGTGCAACAGTTACTTTGGTAGCAAGGCAGGTATACGGCGTTTCTGAAGATCTACATATGATATGTATGAAAATGTTGATTTAAATTTTTTCTTTACACATCGTTTGTTGTGACATACTGAGACCACAAGACGATTGATTTTTAAATATATTGCTCAATGTTACTTTTTATTAAGTTATTTTATGAAGCTAAGTCTCAGCTCTTTATTTAAGCTTTGTTTTGTAAAATTCTTCCAAATGTGTTTGAGGATAGATTAAGCCATGACGCGGAAAATGATTTTAAAACATATTGATTAATTCTTTTTTCGGAACTAAAATATTAGCTCTTTGTTTATAACAATAAATTCATTTGTTTCAGTAGAAACAGAAGACGCGGCAACGTTAAATGTTATGTGAAAAAATAGAACTAAACTAATTTGATAGAGTCTCAGGTTGATTGACCATCAGAGAATATTGGTGAATGCATTCATCAATAGATGGAGCACACGAAAATAACCGCAAATCAAAATTGATGGTTGAACTAAAGGGAGATGAAATATAGCTGGCAATCACGAGGATTGGCATTTCGTTGTACTTTTTTACCAAAAAAAAGAACAAGAAAAAACCCGATTACGCAACAGTTCTTCTCTTAATGAAACACATAGAGCCGAATTCTCAATTCAAATACGTGAGGCAATTGTAAATGACACATGAATCCGACGGACTTACAACTAAACGATAATGATAATGTTAAATATATTTCAATTGCAATCACACTTTCGTTTCTGATGCATTTATTTTTGTTTTTGTAGACAATTGACTCGCATGTGACGCAGGAAAAGGGACAAGAATAGCAGTGGAAGATCTTTTAGCAGTACCTTATCACGCAGTTGATTAATAATGGTGAAATGTTCAAGTTCCCCATTTAGCAAGGCAATTCTTTTAAGAAGGAACTTTCTAAATCTTGTAAGCATTTTCTATTAATGACAGATCAATTAGGCAGTTAAGCCTTCATTTTTTTAAAGTAATTTATTTTTCACTTTTAAGCAAAATGTCAAACTTAAAATGCATGTTGTTTTAAATGACAGGTAACTAATAATACTCTTATGATATTATAATCATATAATTAATTAATTAATTGCTTTTGGCCTTCGTGTTTTCGCCAGCTATGATCACAAAAAATGAATTCTGTATTGTTTTTATTATTATCACCTTGCAATAGTTATTAGTGACTAATATTTATTAAACAGTATATGAATAACACGAAGACATTCAATGTGTGTCCAAATACAGTAGTTTTGGAAAAGAGCGTTTCTCACCAATATGCAATCAGGTTCGATTCTCAGCATCGTGAGTCGAATGGTACGGGATCACCAACATTAAAGCAAACCCTCTCCACCTAAAACTAAACTCTGATTTCTACCTTTATAAACGATCCCCATATTTTCTCCTTTTGAGTAAATCTGTGTTGTACACATTTATATATTCTCTATACGCATGATTACCGACTTGTACAACTTATCAAGTAAATATTGGTCACAGTGCCATGACCGTTGTTGAAATACAAAGAACATTCATTTTTTTATGGATTCAGAATCACAGTAATTTTGGAGCAAATGCTATAATTACTGTAGCGTTTTATAATTGCATCAAGTTAGATTATGTACTGTGGGATTACCCGCCCTGAAAAGTATAGCACCACTTAAGATACTGGAGAAAAGTGTGTACATAATTGACTGACATCTGTGAGATAATTGACTACATTATCTTAAGACATTCATGAGACGTTTAGCATAGCAAAATACATGTACAGGACAAGAACAACATCAATGAATTCATTTTGTTTTCATCATGTCGGTCGCAATTGTTATTCATAAATCACTTTCTTTTTGCGCATCACAACTTTGTAGTTTCTCTCAGAACACTTATATACTTATGGTTGCTTATTACTATACTGTCGCGTTGTCGTGCTGTCGTTTTGGTTGACTCTCTTGTAACGATATCGTCCTGCTATGTTGTCGTGCTGTCGTTTTGGTGGACTGTCTTGTAACGATATCGTCCTGCTATGTTGTCGTGTTGTCGTTTTGGTGGACTGTCTTGTAACGTTATCGTCCTGCTATGTTGTCGTGCTGTCTAGTTGTTGTTGTTGCTGCTGCTGGTGTTGTTGTTGTTGTAGTTGTTGTTGTTGTTGTTGTTGTTGTTGTTGTTGTTGTTGTTGTTGTTTATTATCTTTTTATTATGATGTTTTTCACTTTCATTGAATTTGATTTCATACTAGTATATTCAAACCATTCTGTATCGCAATAAACTTTTGATGTTTGTTGATATTGACATCGCAATATAAAAGTATTTCACTTATTTTAACCGCTTTGGTACGAAAACGTACACATGTAGGAAAACGGCGCCATTAGTTCGTCGGTAAATACTATTT
Organism: Pododesmus macrochisma; assembly: GCA_032359645.1. Taxonomy (NCBI): domain Eukaryota; kingdom Metazoa; phylum Mollusca; class Bivalvia; order Pectinida; family Anomiidae; genus Pododesmus; species Pododesmus macrochisma. The sequence goes on from JAUMGZ010131210.1 coordinate 5,042, forward strand.
GATTTTTTCATGTCCTTGAAAAAAGAAATATGGTTTAGTGTTTAACTTTATGTAACTGTTCGATTGCTGTAATAACTCTAATAGCTGTAAAAATTGGGAAATTTACGTACATAATTTCCGCGATATTGGATAATAGGTCGTTGGCCCGATTTACGATAAAAATATATAGTGTAATAGCATCTAACAGCCTGAGAGACTGACACTTCTAATAAAGGCTCTCGACATGATTGTAACAATAAAAGGCATTGAATCATCATACATGTGAAATGTTCTATGCTGGGTTCTGAAGCACTTATCAATATCAGTATTTTGTCGCTTATAGCAAATACAAAAATCCTATTCTGACGTTGCGTATTTAATTTCCGGTTCCAATCTTACGCATGAGCGGAAGCAAGCATGAAATCGAGGCTGATCGTTAATGAAAGAATCGTGTTACGAAGTTGTAAAGGCAATGTGTGAAGATTTGAGGTCTTCGGTCGGTAAAAATGCTAACACTCCGGGTTCTTGTCGTTCCGTTTGTCAAAATGTTGTCTGTTTTGTTGAGTAATTAATGCTTGCGATTAATCAATAAATGGCATTGATCCTCATGAAACCAAAATTGTCTACAAGAAATATGCATTGCGTTTTATGTGTATTAAAGCTGACTCTCAGGTTTAAATGATAATTTGCTAAGCGCTTGGTTTCAAGATTATAAAGTAAACGACCAATAACACCTAGGTAGAACTAAAGTACCCACATAACCTAAGGAACGTGAGATAAAAGACATATGTAGCAGAGGGTCTTATTTTCAAAATATCAAGCAACAAGCAGACGAACGACATCAGAACTACGTAAACACTGTTACAAACAACTAAAATATTCTGCTACATACAGAACAATGCAATATGATTCAGAGGGGCTTAACTCTAAAACTCTAAAAACGCCATTAACACAATTATTACATATAGCTGAATGGTATCTGACTAAGAAAGAATGACGGCCAAAATATCCATCCACACAAACGAATGACGTCTTAATCAAATGAACGCATACATACCTTAACACAACAAACACAACGAAAAGACATTTGAATCACATGGGCGCACAGCGAAGTAACATCTAAATCACAGGGACGCATTACTTAACACCACAATCACATAGAGAAGTAACATCTAAATCACAGGGACGCATTACTTAACACCACAAACACACAGAGAAGTAACATCTAAATCACAGGGACGCATTACTTAACACCACAGACACACAGAGACGTAACATCTAAATCACAGGGACGCATTACTTAACACCACAAACACATCGAGTAATATCATTTTAATCAAGAGAAATGGAAAACATAGAATAATCAACATGCAATTAGAGGGAATGCTCCTCTAGCTTCCACTAAAATCAGAGACAGTATAGGATTAAAGCTTAAAACAAACAAATATGAAAATGTGACGATTCTACCAAAACAAAATAGTCTCCTTTACTTTATACATGTATATAAGAGGTCGGGCTCCAAAAAAATACGATTCTATTACAAATGTGTCTAATCTTAGTTCTTCAAGTTTGTATTTTCACTGTATGGTGCCAAGTCACATATGTGTTGTACCACAGAAAAACTCACAACAGTTGCTGAATGCCTCGTACAACATAGCAAGGCCTACCTGAACCTTACGACCTGAATGGAAGTTTTATTTAAGTTAGTTGACCACAAGGAAGGTCAGTTAAATATCTTAAAAGACATCGGCAATAACCAAGAACAAAAATTGGACACAATCAAATGTACAAAATGTTAACATACGAATAGTACACCACATGGATCAAACAAAAACCAATCAAGCAAAACAAATATGATTTAATTAAGAGTTTTAGAAAGGGATGAAAATTGATTACCGGTTTTAGTAGTTATGTAATAACACCACTTTCAAGAAATATCCAGACCTTGATACTATTTTTGGAAAACACTAAGATGTGCATTCATATCGATTTGTTACTTTTTTGTTTAATTTTCATAAATGTTTAAAGTACATCGACGCTAGGAAGTCTATTATTCTTATTGTTCGTGTTACAATACACATTTTCTGTCATTAAAGATGACATGTGCCTAGAAAATCGGTCAGTAAGTTTGTCTATTATACTGTCTCCTCCCGTCAGCAATCGACAAACGTAAATGTTCCAGTTTCCCTGAATGATATCAAGTGCTTTTGAAATTGAGAATTGAATAATGAATGCTTTACGAATATCGTATTCTTCGCCTCTAAGTCCCAAGAGTACGAGCGTAAAATATGGCAGAACTTTTATTTCTTTTTGAAATTATAAACCAAGAAATAAAAAATGGCAAGCATTAAATGTTCACAAAATACATATTTTATTGGGCTATCGGTGCGATCTTGGCAAGCAAATGTGTCAAAAACTCTCCGCCCGTGTGTCTGACTGAAAGATATATATTTTGAACATGACTTTTTTATTTGAAGAAAATTGGAGTAAGAAAACCAATAATTAAAAAAGAGGAATTTGATAATTTCAGACGCATTGGTACAAAGACAGAACATTTGATACGGTAAGATGTCTCAATATTTTATAGTTTAGACTGTGTGTGTTCTCGTAATCTACAATCATCTGACTTGTCAAGGGGATAACACTGGTACATATGCCAAACTCGAAAGAATAAAAAAGAAATCAGTTTAAAAAACAGATTTACACAGATGCATTACTAATCTTGCAAGTCTTCAATCATTTTCGTTTTTTCTTTCGTTTTTACCACTAAACTACTATCTTACAGGAGCGATAGAAAAATATACTTTAGTGAAACGTTTCGTGTATTTTGATTTTTGCCTGTTTGAGATATGTTTTTCCTCCTTGATAGCTGATGATTTCAAACAAATGTTTTATACGTGTAAGTGAATGGTCTCTTAGATTTTGTTGATGTGTGGTGAAGCAAATATTGTTTTATCCAAGTTCCCGGTGCTTTAAGTAAATGTCATAAAAAAGTTTAAGCAATGTTGAACTTGAACTTGAACTTGTCTTAACAGATTTGTCGCATTTGTAGCATATCTACTTCCCTGCTTTTGACAACCGTTACCTTAGTTCCGTGATTAAAGTGTCTATCAAGCAACCACTTGGTCTTACATTGTACGTCCAAATGAACACCCTCTCTTACACCACAAACAAACGTCATACATATAATCAGACTTGTTTGTGGATTCATTGGCGTGAATAAGGAAAATTCAGCTGAACACTCAGTTGCAGTATCGTATGATCAAATTGTTATTATGAATATTTCTGAAACAAGATGCCATAGTAAAAAAGTAATAAAAATACCGAAATAATTCGATTCTTTTTCTTTAATACTAATTTAGTTTTTAGTTAGAATACACAATAACAAGCATACCTGCCGCAAAATATTGATATTTAAAAAAGAACAAATTTATCACGGGCTGTAGATCTACATAAGTATTTTGAAATGTTTTGCTTTGTGCATTTTTTTTAATCAAAAATAATTTTGTTCATATTGCATCTCCATGTTATTGGTATGACATTTTATACATATGCTATTTCTTTCTTTTTTTGCTTTGAATATTGGCAAAGCAGCTGACATCGTGTTCAGGATATCAATGTTTAGAGTAAAACTATATCAAATTTCTTGAAGTATTGAAGCTTTTATGGATTTTCCGTGTTCCGCCTTACAATGAAATCTTTAATAACATGTTTTCTTATCAAATCTCCGGGGAGTAATTAAAAAAGAGGAGATAAATTTGATTTATGTCAGACACAGATATACGTTATATATCTTTGCGAGGAGTCAGGATTGTGTATCAAAAGCTGGTTGAGAATTACAACATAATCTATTTGGGATGTTTTATAGGCAGTAAACGAACAGCAGAAACCATTTAGAAAAACATTAGTATTCTGAAATAGTTTTCACCAACTGTGCATATTTATTTGCGATGACATTACTTGTTAATGATAAATGGAGAAACTATGATGTTATTAATTTGATGAGGTTAAAAGGTCATAAGAGTCTCCCTTAAAATCTGAAAGTACCAGCTACCCCCGATAGGAATGTGGTTTATTATCTTTGAATTAGTTTCGTGGCATTAAAAGTTTGTCACTGGATTTAAACATCGAAACTTCAAAGAAAGAAATGAATTATTGCTGCAACAGGCCGTCAAAACACATTAAATCATTGTCGATTAAGTTCTTAATTATATTAATCGGTGTAACGTTAATACAAATCAAATGAAAACTCAACCTTGTGATCTGGCCAGAAGTCTGTTTATACCTTCGCAAACGCAACAGAGACCAAGTTTTATAAAAACTAAGACGTTGGATTTGAGATTATGAATTTAAAAAGTGTTGGGTCTGAGAGTATGAAAATTGATATTGAAATATCAAAAGATGTTAACAAAATTGTGCTATTACAGAAACATAAAAACATTTTATCAATACACGTCACATTTGTAAAAGAAAGACTTTTAACATTGATAGAGACACGTGTGAAAAAGGGGGATATGATATTTGAATAGCTTTAAAAATGCAAATTGAATATCAATGATTTCCTGGATATTATTAACTCAACGGCCAGTGTTTAACGAGAAGTCTGCTATGGACTATGACTGTCTCACACATATACTATATATCAGGGCAAAAACAAAATCTATAAAATGGACATTCTTAAAAAAAACCCTTAAGTTATTGTAAACATTCTTTTTGTTACATTTCCAACGAAAATCTACAAAGCCAAAATGGCGCAACACAGGTTGATTGAGACTTGTCACAAATACGTTAATCTGAATCCGGGAATAAAATCCACTTTCAGTAACAAGTATGGAAATCGCTTGATAATAAAATTAGAAGTACGTGGTCAGTATGCATATCAATATTTGCATCAATTGGAAAGCTTAATTTGATTTTTTGCTTTGGCATGGGCGAACGGACATTGATCGACGAAGCGGGTCATTGCAACTGGACAATAAACGTATTTTAGGGCCGAGTGACATGGAGAACTTAGAACCTACACGCGATCATAGTTATTCAGTCGTTATAGATTTACTGCCAAGGACATTTGTCGTCGCGTCTTACCATAACCTAGTCCCATACCAGAAAACGTGATAATGGGGTGAGTTTTAATTGTCTGGGGGAGTGAAAAGGGGACGCAAGGATGAAAACAAATATGTAAAGTATAATTTTTAGAAGAGGGGGTGAAAAAATGGAGAAGGACGCAGGGCCCCTATTCTATATTAACGTCTAATGTTATATGATTTAAGATATGACACCTTTTTCGAGTTAAAACAAATTGAATTTTTGACTGAATCATGATATATCGTGCTAACTTTATATATAAACTTTTTCCTGAGTTTGATTGGAACCTTGACTTAGTCGCAACACTTCATGAAGTAAAAAATGGCCCTTTTTACGTAAATGAAGTCTTTTTGTTTTGAAAATGAAAAAAGTTTTGCAAGTTTTAAAAAAAATCTTTGAAAAATAAGATCTGATAATATATTCCAACAGTTCATTGACTCCGGTTCAACCCTTTTCTTTCTTTTATTTGTGTTAAATGTTTCGATTTATTTTTACATTAAAGTTTCTCTACTTTATTACTAAAATCCATTATATGTTTTCGGCAGTAAATGTCTTTAGGTACTTTTTATGCCATTTACTATCGTCATCACTTTTAAAAGATTAACTGCATATTTAAGGAAGGATGCCACGAAAGTGTTAAATCTAATTATGAATTTCTTAAAATAAAGGAGTCCATTTTCTTAAAATTGAATATTTGACGCGAGTGATGTGATGAGTAATTTAGGTTTATAATCTATTGATTGGGTAAACATTTTAAGCAAGATTAATTTGTGTGAGAAACTTGAAATTCTAAAATATTCAACAAAGAACGCATTTGAACGACATTTTTTTAATTCCTAAGTTTAGATTAATTTAGATTATTAATGTGATAGGGATAGACAATATGTGATATAGAAATAAGACTAAATTAAAAAAAATTAAACAGGTCATTCAATTTATATCCACGAACAATCATTTAATATCAAAGGTTCCAAAGTTAGATGTAGGGAAGAAACAAAACCACAATTTGCCAAAAGATTATCGGAAGTATTTAATGATCAGAGTGCCCGATTAGAATTTCGCTCACTCGGATTAATTGGACGAACATATTTGAGAATTGCTACAGGCGCAGACTTTTTTAGACTCGCGACTGCTCCAGAAAAAGATACAAACATCAACTCGAAACAGCTATCATTCGTTGTCATAATAAAATGCTCGCCAATGCACATATACTCAAGGTAGATATAAGTAAAAAACATGAGGTGATCCGAATGATATGTTCCAAATGTTCCTGAAATGACCTAAACGTTACGTTATTTGAAGAAATCAAATTGAAAAAAAGTATTGTGAGCAAAACCCAATTATATGGCCAACCGTTATATCTCATTCGTGATATTAAGGAATTTGTGTGTGTACGTTGAAGTGGAAACTGCCACAGAACCGTACTGAAATAAAAAGATTTTTATTGAAATATAGTGGAAATTTGTACGCTCCCCTCTACTAGGTCAGCAGGGTGTGACGTCATAGATATAGCATGTACAAAACAAGGGATAAGATAATGATTTCATGGACAGTTTTCAGCGACTCTGGATGTTACTGAAATGATTCATTATCATAAGCAAAATTGCATCAAGCTTTCCTCTTTTTTCAAGACAAGTTGGTTTGCTGTGTCGAGGCTAGTCGGTTCAATTTATAGAGGTATCTTGGTGCATCATTAAATCATTAAAATAGCCAAATCAATATTTTTCTAAAAAATAAGCCAACATTTCTTGTGAAAGTTCGATTCAAGTCCTTTATTCCTTGGCTTTCCACGAATTCCAATTAGTGTGTTAAGAGCTGATGTAAAATGTTTACATTTCAAAGTTTTAACAATAAATACTACTCTGCTTTCTGCTTGTGACCTTTTAAAGCTACGAGAACCAGAACAGTGTTGAAGATATCACGTCGAAGCATCCATGACGGTACCGTCTGAAGTATTCTCATTAAATTCAAAATCGGGATAACAACACAATGTTTTCTTAAGCTGCGTTTAGAATTACTAACAATGAAACCGTAGATGTTTTAAATCTATCTGCAAAGCTGTTTTCAATGCCAAAATTGTGCATGTGTTTTTTACATTCACCCACACACGTGCGGGTGCAGAGGTACTTTAATTTAATATGCATGTTTTTGTTCACTATTTGGTGATTTTTATATTTATAGCAAGATATAAATATCTCTAAAATGAAAGAAAAAAGGGACACACGCACGCACAATAAAGACAGAGACGTATGGACACTAGAAAGAAAGCTGAAATACAATGCAAATGCAGTTTTTGGACAATATAGGTACTTCAAAACACGACCAAAAGAATATATCTAAGTTGTTACAAGACATTATTGTGTCTTATTAGTCATAAAGATAGTTGTGCACGACGCTCTTCCGGTTGAAAAACCCCAATACTTATCGTGAGTTACAGAAGAAATACTCCGATGAATTGTTATTAGTTTGGAGGTCAAGTAAGTGTGTTTCTATTGTGGTTTACTGTACCGGCATCTGATTATCAAAGCGAATTCACTTAACTTCCCGATATTAGCGTCACAGCGAAATATCATGGCGTGTTACTGTCTTCATGAATGTGAATATCTGTTTTGTCGTAATACACTTATCTATAACCCAATTTTGTCCCATTTAGAAGCAATGCATGTGGAAGCATTCGCTGACTCGTGCGTCCTTGCGCGTTGTACGATGAAAAAACAACACTTGCAAAGAGAGACATTGCAGAGAGAGTCATTTGTAGCTAGAATCGGTCAATGAATGAAGCAATAATTAAGCGTATTAACATTTGCCTCGTAAATAATGTTATGCGACGGTTAGAATATGTCTTTAATAAGTAGTTGAGTATTATTACTAAGAAAAGATCTACTGATGTCGCTTAATGACCAGATAAAACAAAGCGGCACTCTGCCACACGCAAGAGTGCACGTCGGTGTCTTCAGGATGGTTGTATTTAATGGCGCAATATCATGTTGTTCGTAATAACCACATCTTGGTTAACGGCGTCCTTTAATGTTCTATACTGCAACTAAATATCGTTTAGTGCATGCTTATTTGATATAAATTTAAATGCGTATATTTTATCATTTGATTGTTTTATTAGTATTTATGATAAATACTTGAAAGGTAATTATAGTTATAAATATAATATTTTCAGAAGTATGTAGAAAATTAATTTCACGTTATTGGAAGAAAGTAAAGAATATTAATACATTTATACTAAAACATTTACATGCCAGTTGAATTACAAGACACGAGCGGAATTATGATTGATTAATGTATCCAATCACACCAACTTAAAATCTAAAAAAAAAAACAAATTAATACGAATTTGTTTTAAATATTCCTTCTCGTTATGCTTCTGTATGAATGTATATCAATCGTTATGTAAGAGTACTTTCCGATAGCTTAACTATTAAGGGCGTAGAACCCGTTACCGTACAGGTCTCTATCAAACATGTATGCAATACGGACCCTTTCTCACACCTGGTATACCACAATATTGCTGTAAGTGTGGTAAACAGTATATACTTAAAATGTATAAAGTTTGAATACATCAATGTTGAATCTTTGACTTTTAAAAAACAGTTATATCTTTTGAAAGAAATTTGTTCACGCGTTTTAAAGAACTTTTAAGTTTATGATATTGAATTATAAGGTGTGCTTAATTAAATGTCATACATTTTTGTTTGAATTGTTTTCTTTCCTCATGACAGCTTATAGGCAGAAACAGTTGCTCATTTTAGTTTTGCTTGCATTTCCAATCAATTTTTAGTTTGCTTTGCATATTTTGGCGAATATTTGCCAAATTGGAATTCAATCAAGTGAATTGTGATTGCAAAAGAAGAAAACGATTTAGAATCCATCTGTAAATTCCATTATACGTTTTTGTTTTCCGCAAATTGGCATTAAATAGCATCATCACCAAAACGAAGTAGGAATAAAGAGAACAACAACTTTTTGAAGCTCATTGTTTATTGACATACACAGATCGTGTTTACAAATCATCATCCTAATGATGCTTGTTTTGATTCTGTAACCCAATAGTCCCACAAAACGTTCATTAGATTCCGATGCTTCAAAAGTGAGATGTTCGGAAGGCTGTCTCGGGTTTTATTAATGGGCATTAATGTGGTGTAGCTCTCTTGGAGTGGTAATTAATTCATTTACAAATACCAACACCGACATATTATCTGCAAAAGTACAAAGACTATTCAATTATTAGAAATCCAGATGGCGCAATCAAGAAAATATGTTTATAACCCATTGACGTGCTCTTGGCCTTGTGATTCTTAGATAGACACGGCTGTTATCAAGTGGCATGCCCTAAATACTTGGCGAGCACTTTCTACTATTGCAGAAGACGGTTTTCAGTAATGTTAACGCACACTCTATAACAAATCATTTAACGCGATGTATGCTCTTTTATATAGTATACAAGTTTAATACGGTATGTATATACAAACAATGTATCGTCAATCTCGATTTCCAAACAAGGAATCTACATCATAACCAAGTTACAACTTTTATATGTTGAATTTCAGGATGTTTGACGCAAGATGTATGGGTTGTTACACGCGCTTTAATAATTTGTATGACATACATTTACATATGATAAGTAATTCTCCTTTAATAAATGCTGAAAACTATCATTTATATAATGAGGTCGGAATCGTTGAAGAGCTTTAGAAAATATTATCAACCTTGCTATTCGTCATGTCTAAAAGCTCGAAAACATCCGCTAAAATTGGTATACTGCAGTTTCGATCTCCGGTCGCTTCACGCTCATTCTTTTCTCGCGTGAAACTTAATTGCGGATTAGTGCGATCCGATTAAGCTTGTTTCCGTTTCTTAGTTTAGTGTATACCTTGTCTATAATCCTGCTTTGTATATCACAATGTTATTACGAATTGATTAAAACTGATATAAATCACCATTACGCTGTTCCTTATTTTAGACGCAGTAGTCAATGAGATTCCAGTGGCAATTTTATTAATAGTCTTGCCCCCGTTTCATCAAACTACTTAGGAGAGTTCTTTATACCAATTTTTTTATTTTTATATTGGTTCCTGTTCAATATAGTTTTTCCGGCTACATGTACATGCAACTATTCTGTCGTACGTTTTTCAATTAATATTACACTACCTATCAACCATGATGAACGTCAACAAAACAGCTGTTATAGTCAAGTAGAATGTTCTCAATTATGAGTCTTGAGTTTGCACACAATGCACAACTAGATTACAATATTACATCATATGTGCATTATCCTCTCAAGCACATACTTGTATTAACACGGAACGAACAAGATTGAATCAAATTCAAGGTCGTGCATCAACATACCGCGTACAACTATTTCCACTACGGACAACTTCCGCACGGCGTAAACTGACATATTCAACAAATACTATACCCCGTAACACCAGTGACCTCTCAATGTATATGGACTGTCAACATACTTTTCCAATCCGACTAAATGCATGTCGATCTACAACTCTGTTTCTGTGAAGACACACTCTGGTTTTTATGCTGAAGCCCGATCAATCATAAGGTGCGACATGTTATAACAAACCAAGCCATTAAACTGATTACACTCCAGTCATCAGCGCGAAGGGACGAGAACTACCATTTAGAGCTGTAGGAGGTTCGTGACTCCAGACACACTGACGTCACTTTTGGATAATCTTATTAATAACATCTGTTACATGTATTAATGTCATTTTTTCAATGAGCACACCAACACGTTACATCACTTCTTTAAAGTATCTAAATAGTTCAGTACTTTTATTATAATATTTTTTAATCAAAGAAATCTTACCTGCCATTATTAATATAATTTCCGCATATCAATTTCATATCAATAGATAGTCATAGCATACAAGTTAACGCACTTGCATGTCAATTGTAAATAATAGCTATAAAAATGGTTTAACTCAACGTTTGTCAACATTAATTGGTTATGACTTATATTATCACAAGAACCCTAGAGATCTTCAATGTTTTTTCTAGTCTCTTGTAGCGTATCTGGAGGTTAGTGCTGCAATGATCAGTTTCGACATATTGCCTGTGATGGGTGTGTGTGACCGTCTATAACGATATCTAACTAGCAACTTAACATTGTTAATATTTTCTTACTGTAGTGTTGTAATATATTTTATGCGGTTATTCAAGGTTTGTTATATCTGTTGATATTATGCATTCATTGCTTTAACAGTGCAGTAAGACTGTTCTTCAACTATACGAGGTCGGCAATATATAGTGCTACCTGTTCACTTCAATACGGCACGTAACATTTTTTTTTTAAGTTTTTTTTTTATTTTAGGCAAACTGATCCACGAAACATTCACCGAAAAATGAAAGAATGTTGCATTTCCACTTTTTGAACGCATGTGTGGACCGATTTTTCCGAGACCTGACTGACTTGTTGATTGAACTGTTTCGAGGTTTATCCCTTATTCAGTTTAAACATATACGAACATTCTTCTGACGAAACATACAGTCAAGGTGAGTGACTTTTCCTCGAGTGCAATCTTAGGTGATAACAAAAGGCCGCGTCCAATGCTAGAGATATGACTACACCATTTCTACAAGTACCACCCAAGATTGCGCCCGGAGAAAAGTCTTGCTACGCTTTCGTTGGTAGTTACTTTCATTTGATATTTTCGGTGTTTATTGGTGAATTATGCATACATGGAATAAAACACAATTGTTAACAGTTTCCTGCTTGTTTCAAGATTCCTGAAAACAATTGAAGTTAAAAATCTGTCAGGTCTCATGATCATAAGACTGGTTTCCGGGTACTTTACGGGCGGAAAAGCAATGGTACGGCATGTATATTTTTCTTTATTTGGAGTCTTTAAGGTGTAATCTTTCATGAATTGAAAGAACAGAAATATCTTAAGTGAAGTTTAAAATGAGAAAATCACAAACACTGAATTTTTTCTAAATCATATAGTGCATGAATTGGTTTAGTCATACCTATACTGAGCTTTTACGAAAAACGTTTTTCTGGTGCAGAGGTAAATC
>JAUMGZ010131321.1:0-17142 GCA_032359645.1 Pododesmus macrochisma
ATAATAGAACAGTTCTCAAAACCCCAGATCTCGCAGCCATATAGCAAAATGGGTAAAACAGTCTGATCAAAAAGTTTGAGCTGACAATCAATTGGTAAATCCAGGTTACGAATACGCGATTTAAGTAAAAACATTGCTTTAGTGGCTTGCTCTTTTATATGCTTCTTAGTTAACGAAAAAGAACAGCTCTTTGAAAAATACAGCCCAAGATACTTGTAACCATCAGTTATTTCTATTTCATTATCAAAAAGTTTAAACTTAGGCAATCTTCGACCTTTAGAACCAAATATAACAACTTTGGTTTTTAACGTATTAACAGATAGCTTCCACTGGGCACAATACTCTTCGAATGCAACAAGACTTTTTTGCATATCATTAATATTTTCTGAAAAAATTACAGTATCGTCAGCATAAAGTAGGATAAGCATTTTAAGATAATCAGTAAGAGCACCATCACTAATTGCCACACCATTGCAGTTTTTATGTATTAAAAAGTCTTCAACGTCATTTACGAAAAGAGCAAATAACAAAGGAGATAAATTTTCCCCCTGCCTCACACCAGAATGACAATCAAAAATTTCAGACATACTCTCATTATGTTTAACACATGATTTTATATTCTGATACATATTAAATATGACGCTAAAGCATTTACCGGAAATTCCGGATTCTAAAACTTTGAACCAAAGACCGGACCTCCAGACTTGGTCAAATGCTTTACTAAAATCAATAAATGTACAAAACAGTTTTTTCTTACGACATCTTAAATAACTAATTACAGAATGTAATGTAAATAAATGGTCAATAACAGAATAGCCTTTTCGAAAACCGGCTTGTATTTCAGAAAGTATATTATTATTTTCAACAAAACTAGTCAAACGGTTGTTTAAAATTGACGTAAACAATTTCCCCATACAACTGAGGATTGTAATCGGTCGATAATTTTCAGGAGAACTTGGATCGCCTTTCTTTTTATAAATAGGTAAAATAACACCATTTAACCACGAGTCCGGAATAACACCAGTGTCAAAAATCTTGTTAAAATATACAAAATAAAATGGCATCAATACATCAATAGTTGTCTTTATATATTCATTAATAATACCGTCCGTACCTGATGCTTTACGATTTTTTAATCCTTTAACAGCCTGACGTATTTCGTCTTCGCTTATAGCAACATCAAGTAATTCATTATCAACATTAGTAAAATCACATGTTTCACTATGTACAGTATTATTTATTTCTTTTAAATAGTCATGTAGAACATTCAATTCAATATCAGTAGGTGCTTTTTGTTTATGTAAACCATTAACTAGCTTCCAGAAATCTTTAGGACGTTTACTCTGCATTTGACGTAATCTGTTTTGAAATTTCTTTTTATGTTTATTAAAGTATTTATTTACAGTTCTACGATATGTTTTACCAGCTGATACCATAACATTTTTATGTTCTGACATTTTGCTAATATTATATTTTTTACGTGCCACATGAAAAACTTTCCTGGCTCGCTTGCAGTCCGGTCCAAACCAAGACTTATCTCCTTTGGTTTTAATGATATTAGTGGTACTCGTCTCACCAAAAGATTTGATAGAACATGATTTAAAAAGTTCACATAATTTATCACATATAAAATTACACTCAACACTTGAAAAAGACTGACAATCAGTAACAAACTGAATTAACTCATTCACAGTGTCTATATTTACATTTTGTACAAAAACTTGCTTCTTATCGTCAAACCATCTACGATTAGTAAATTTAGGTTCTACATTACTTTTGGTTACATGTTCAACACTTTTCCTTTCAAAGGAGAACTCGATAGCACAATGTACATCAGATAAAATTGGATTGAAATCAGCAACTTCAAAATTATTTAAAAGTTTGAACATTTCAACAGATACAATGGTATAATCTATCACTGAACTATCCTTACAAGTTGTTTTACCGATTTCTGCATCAGCACCAAATCGACCATTAACAATAAATAAATTATGGTTTCTGCATAAATCAATGAGTCTTTCACCATTTCTGTTTACGGGTTTTTTTATCTTGATTAACTCTAGTGTATTTTACATAATATTCAGCTAACTTGCTCGCCTCTTCAAAATATGACAAAGTATCGTCATCAAAATCAAAAATTTCAGACAGGTCGCTATCAAAATTTATGAAATCGGGTTTGGTATTTGTTCTTCCATTAAAATCACCAGTAATGCAAACATAAGTATATTTACAGGCAAAAGTATTAACTTCATTAACAAATTCTTCGTATAAATCAACGTCAAAAAATTTAGAGTCATTTGGAGGTATATAAACGACACCCAAAAGGACATTCTGATCTATATCTAAAAATTTACGATCAATATTGAGCCACAAAACATATTCAGAATTAGAGTCAATAACGGAAATATATTTAGCAACATTATTTTTTACCAAACAAGCTATTCCACCAGAACATCTTATAAACTTTTGCTTTCTGTCTTTTCGGAAAACAGTGAAGTTTGGAATGTTCACAATGTCAAAATTGTCTAATTTTGTTTCGCCAACACCGATAATGTCAAAATTTGATATAAAATCTTCAAAATCTGAAAATTTTAGTTTAGATTTAATTCCACACACGTTTATATAAGAACATTTTAGGACACTAGAACTAACAGAGATAGGAGGTCCCCGATGACATTCCTACTGTAACCGGGTTTCCATCGGTTGTTGTCCGTCAGGAAGTACTCGGATGCCATCAACAAAAAGTTTATCAAAGACCAATTTTGCATTTTTTCCGTCACGTTTTGCTTGTTTGAATTTTGGATACAGTTCTCTACGTCGTCGGGCTATTTCAGGGGGGTATTGCTCATTAACTCCAAAGGAGGTATTCCTTAGCTTGTTCGGGGCGGCTTTGCGAATAATTTCACGATCTTTATAGAAGGTAAACTTAGCTACAATGGATCGATGTTTCCCTGCACGACGTGCACCGATTCTGTGGCACCTGTCGAAAGGTATGTCATCTTCAATCTCCAGGTTATCGCGAAAAAACGTATGTAGCACCAGGGCAACATCTTCACCGGGTTTTTCTTCGATACCAGAGAAGATCAAATTGTCGCGCATAGAGCGAGTTTGAAGATCCAACAATTGTTCCTGTAGCTCTCTGGTTTTGGAGGTAGCATCGTAGGCCAAGTCATGTGATTCCTTAACCTGCTTTTTAATATCTTTTATTTCATTAACAACTGTTTGTTTCATGCTCGTATGGCTTTCTAGCAAATCTTCATATTTGGAACCGAGAAAATTTACAGAAATTTCCATGGCTTTCACATTTTCGTCGGTTTTGTCGATTTTGGAATGTATTGCTTTAAGTTCTTTTTCAATTAGATCAAGTCGCTCAACCTTTTTTACTGCAGTTTCAATTCCAACAAGCCTTTTGTTTATTTCGGTCATCATTCCTTTGAAGAAATTTTGCATAACGTTCATGGTTGTAGGGTTATCGCATGATTTGGTTTGTGATTGCTGCTGTGCAGGAGGAGAAGTAATATGTTCTGGAAACATCGCCTGTGTGAGAAAAGACCAGTCAAATTGGTCGTTCTGGTTAGCCATGGTGGAGCTAAAAACTTCAGAACGAGCTGAGTAAGATGAACAGGCCTGAACGTCGCTGTCAGAGTCAGTACTCGATGTGCCCTTTTTACGTTTTTTGCTTTGTTTATTCCTCTTTGGCGGCATTTATAATTTTTAAGGTCCAGAACATGAAAGCAAAACAGTCGGTGATAAACATCAACAACATTAATGTACATGAAGTCTAACATCACAAAGGTCTCCTCAGTATGTGTGTATATACATATACCTTCAGTAGTTGGTGAACAGTGGTCAAGTTCCCTTTGTTATGCTCCCGTTTACACAAAAATCTGAGTTTAAGGTCCAAAAGTAAGAATAAATTGCTTTAAAACTCAACCATAAGTTTAACAAGCATTAACACATTATGGTCAGCAAGAAATAGTAATCCAAATTAGCTTAACAATTACAACTATCAGCATGAATTTTCCAGAGCGTTCTATTGCCCGACCAGTCACCAGCGCCATTTTATACGTTGTATAATTATTATAATATTGATATTTACATACATTATATAGTTATTATAATATTGATTTTTACATACATTATATAATTATTATAATATTTATATTTACATACATTATATAATTAACATAAGGTCGCTAATATTCAGGAACTTTCAAATACTAAAATTTGAAAGTTCCTGCTAATAATCTACCGATAATTTCGTCTTTTCGCCTTCATCTTTTCGTTATTTCGCTGCGAACAGAAGATAATAAGGGAGGCGAAACAAAGCGAATTATAAAAAAAAAGATAAAATTCAATAAAAGCCACCTTAACTAACCACAAATGTAAGATTATACTGAATTTGATTATCTGATGCAAAGGTACATGACAAGTGAAAGAAAACAAATAAATGAAATATGCACTATAAATTGCAATTTTTTTCTTTCGCGCGTCAGATACTAAGAAATGTATCAGTTATGCATCTTATAAAAAAGGGTAAATTATCGGGCCGAATAGTAGCAGTGACATTTATATGTATTTAATACTCCCTGGCACCTGTGACGCCGCTATCACAGGATGAATACTATATCAAAAGTTAGTTAGTTACATTATGTTAAAACAATGATAAATTTCTTAAGAACATAATCTACTAAACAGAGAACGATCGAGTTCTCATTTTTTTTAGTTTCATTTCTCATTAACGAACTCGTCCGAGATCTTGCGGATAAGAACTTTTATTTCAAATAAGCATTGAATTATTAATCTAAAATACAGATTTTCCTTTATATACTTTAGTTTAATTATTATTAAAATTTCTAAGGACTATCACTTTGACCTTATTGGATCATTGTAGTTTATTGACCTGGATCACGAGTAATAATAATCAGATCTGTGTGATTATTTTATAATTTTTTGTTTTAATAGAAATAATAAACAAAAAAAAGTTTATTATTAATTATTTATCTATATATTCTACAGGGGGTAGACCACATATGGATATATCACGAAAAGGTTGTAAAAAAGTAGTACCGGAATTTCCTAAGTGCTTTTAAAATAGCAATGTGTTTGAAGGCAAATGTTGACAAATTGACTCAAGTAGGAACATATTTGTTTTCGGAAGGTTTTCTTGTTGTATAGGGATAAGATGGGTTTTGAATAAAGTTTGTATTTTTTAAGCGGCGTGGTAAACTATTTTAAGGGTATCCCCCGAGCTAAATTGAGAGAGATTCCGGCTCGAGTCATTTCATTTTTTTACGCATAGGGGGAATGATAGCCTATATAAAAATAATGTCAATTTTTCCTGTAAGGTGTCTATGTGTGTACAAGGTATGTCGTTCGTCCGAAAAATGTATTTTAAAAAAATATGTGTCATTTTTCAATTTAAAGATCCATTTGTGGCCTGCCTACAAGAATTTATCCTTCATTTGATGGGCTAAGATCTTAGAGTTATCTCTCTTGGTGTGCTATGCACACTTCGGTTTGCCCCTTAATCTCGTAATCATGTTGAATTCTTTCTTTTAGTATTTCTTTCTTTCTTTGTTAAGTTTATATAGCCCTCGTGGGCGCAAACTTTGTTTGATTTTTTATCTTACACGGGGTCGGGTGGCACAACATATCAAATACATAAAACAAGTTATATAGTCGATGCGCTTATGGTATAACAGTGCCGTAACTACATATAGGCAAAATGCATCATGCCGAATTTGACCAACAAAAAAAATTAAGAAAAAAAAATTGTTTAATAAAAATTAAAATATAAAATGATGTCCGCTAAACATATATCGCTTATTTGATGTCACGTTAAAGGTAGTTCTTTTAAAGTGTACTGAAGTCGTTGCGATGAAAAACATAACTGACTTCAAAGACAATTGAACATCAAACAGACTATCGATCATGGAATCCAACATCATTTTCTCACGTTTTCATTCTAGTCACTGATGCAATACATTTTTTGTCATTTTGTCTACGACAGCGCTCTAGACTAGTTATGTCTCTTATAAACTGGCAGCCTCTAAAAGAAAGTAAGAAGATGGTAAGCATTGTCGCCATAACTGTAATACACATATTTAATGCATCAAAATGTGCATTTATTCAATATTGAAAGGTTATTAAGATGCTATCAAAGATTGTTCTTCAATAATGTTATATCTTAAAATTTTAAGGAATATGATATCTACGTTTTGTGCTCATTGTTTGGACATTGTTGATGCTTTGGTTGAAACTGAGCTTTTTGCGGGGTTTAGGTAATTTAGTTTTAAGCTAAAACGGGTTTACTATATATAGCCGAGCGCATCCAGAATTTTGACTTGATATACATATTAAAATAAATTTTACTCAATAGACCAACCAATTTTTTTTTTAATTCCTACAATGGGCATCCCCTTCACGCATCTAATATGATAACTGGATACAGGAATTAATACATGTATATGTTTTATGATATTATATGGAATATTAATTTATACTATAACCATGGGAAATATTTCTGTGGTGTGAAGTATCCTTTCTTTTACATATCAGATAAAAATAAGACTTATTGTGAATCAGTTTTATGTAGTTCTAGTTTATATGGATTCCGAAATACATCCTATTGCCTGACTCAGTAAAAAAAAAAAGAGAAAATAAAGTCATAAAAAAGCAATACTATAAACGATGCCAGGAAATGGCTTGAATCGAAGATAAAGCACAATTTAGGCCAGAGCTATACCCCTCGCCCAAAAAATGTTATCCTCGCTTCGCTCGGCGATAAGACTTTTTGACTCATATACAAATACCTAGTTACGGCCATGTATCAAACAACACAACACTTTTTAAATACAGAAAATGCAGAAAAAAACATGTCCTTATGCTGTTTTTGTGCATTTGATATAATTTTCTGCATTTTCATCTACACAGAATGAAAAGTAAAAAGAAATTTGCATTTTATTTCCCATTTCTAATGTTAAAAGCCAGTAAGACTGTAAAATATAGTCTATTCTCGTCATCTACAGTGCAGGTTATGGTGAACATATGTTTTGACACACGAGTTACAATTTTTTAATTTGTACATCAGGGCCGTAGTCTGCTGGGTCGGGGAAATTGCCCCCCTCCAAAAAAGTTTGCTGTTTTTTTTATATCAATAAGAGATTTTCCAGCAATTAATTTGTGTGTGGTAGAAAAAAAAGTTTTACCCCCACCAATTTCCCAAAGACTTCGGTCCTGTAAATGTAGCACTTGGAGTCTCTAACGTTACTACCAAACAAAGACCGAAGCATGAATTGATGTTCACACGAATTATAATAGTTGTAACAGGCCTAACTCATAACATTTTTCAAAAGTATATTATATTATGAATTACAGAGCTACTTGACTATGAAATGTATTTCATATGCAGTACCAGCAGCACGGTTTGAGGTCAGCACCTTAGATGAATGTAACGCCAACACATATCCTAGACCTTAAACTGGAGGTCGCATTCAGCACATGCAGCAATCATTGATGGAAGCATAGTCTATAGAGGCGTCAAATTTTCCCTTTTTTCAACAGCAGCGTTCCTTTGTACATGGTATTTAAAAAAAAAATCAATCCTCTATCGCGTGCGCACGCGATAAGGTCATTCCAAGTTTTTTCTCTGTTTACCGTCCACCTCGTTTTCAAAAAAATCTACCTAGCTATCAGGTAAAAAAAACCACAGAGATCGACATAAAATTGCAATTTATTAACATTCAAAGAACAAATTAGAACATAAACACTATGCACTGTGAATGACACATCTAAAACACTAACTGAAATATTCTACGTAAAATGGAAACCGTTTCGGCATTTTTTCGGGGGTAAATGCGTTGGTAGATTTGTGTCTGTTTTTCATATTCAACTGACACGAAAACCTAACCGCCCGCGGACGCTAAACATAGAAAATCCTGGAATGGCCTAACTAAAAATTATTTTTTTCCCTATCGCGTGCCCATGTAAAAGTGCCTATTGGATATAGGGACCAAACCCCTTTCCTTGCCAAGGTGCCTCATGCCAAAAAAGTCTAGGTTTAAAATCAGCAAAATCAGCAAAATTAGTTAAAATTTGATCCGAGCTACGGTTCAGGCAGCTAACAATGATGTTGACGACGTTTCCTTTACTAACAGAGAAGAAGAGTATTAAGATTGGTTAATCCCCCTCCCAAAAATCTAGAGAGAAAAGACAACAACAAAAAACCAAAGCAAAAAATAAAATTAGAAAAATAAAACATTTAAGATATCATTAATAAATAACAAACTCAAATTATTTCTTCTATTTTTTAAACGGTGACCTTGACCTTTGACTAGCTGCGGGAACCTTAATTAGCTCCAATCGGCAAACCTCGGATGAATCTGTTACTCTCATTCATTGGATGAGTACACGTAGTACACGGAAACGGCCGAAGTTGCGACGAGTGTAATTAGCTCATGTTGACGAAAAGTTGGACAGTTGGTTACCATAGAGCTGCAGGGTAAATAGGCTACGACTCCCGCATCTAGACCTTTGACTTAAGAACCCCAACATTAAATATGTTTCTTCTTTATTAGAATTAAACCAATACACAACACACAAAATTTGGCTTTAATCAAACTAAAGGAATTAAATATATCTTTCAGAACGAATTTGAACCTTAATCTTCGACCTATGAACAACAACATCAAAAGGACGTTCTCTTTAATATTAACAGGGAATAAATATATCGAGTTTGGCGTTAATCCAACAAAAGGAACTTAAGATATCGAATGGGGAATTTTTTTAGAAAATATTTCTATTTTGAGCAACAGTGTCCTTGTTCATGACATTTGAATTATTTTTTACCTGGCAATAAAAATCTAAATCTATTTTACGGAAAAGAAAATGTTTACAAAAAGACATAGAACGTCACAGCTATATTCACCCCATTTTAGTTTGGTTTGCCATATTTGACCTTAAATGTCACATTTGTGCATGCATCAATTTTTAAGACTCTTTCTGAACTATCTCTATTCCTTCCGTTTCCCGTTCCTATCACCGCTTCTCTTCCAGTCCCATCCTTTGGTTTTTCTCCTTTGGTCTTTTGTCGCAACATCGGTGAAATATTCTGGACGTGACGTTAAACCCTAATAAAACAAACAAACTGGTTTACTAGAAGAATTTTGACACATTTCTCTATTTTTATCTTCGTGTACATCCCCTGGTGGCCAAGCCCAACCATTTGAACAATGTTTATATACTAAGCTTTCTAATTTATTATAAGCCGATCTTTTTTCATGTCCCCCCTTCTTTGATCTCACTAGTTGCACCCTTTGGTGACAGGACTATCAATTTAACAAATTTGAATAACATTTCAAACAAGGATGCCTCCTACAACGTTTGTTTAAAAAGTTACCCAATATGCTACTGGAGTTGAACTTAACCCCAAAATGTGTAACCTGTTCAATGCCACATGGTCACACCTTAACAAACTTGGTTCTCGATGCACCAATGCGACTTTCTATGCAAAAACTAAGCTCTTGGAAATTGAGTTTGTTATATTTTTTTTTTTTTAATTTTCTAATTTCCTTATTTAAATCTCCAGGGGGATTATAGGTATTTTTTAAACAAACCTGAATTCCCTTCCATAAAGAGTATCTCCTACCAAGTTTGGTTGAATTTGGTCCCAGGTAGTGGTAAGGTGGCACCCCCTGGGGACTGAGCCGATCATTTTAACAAATCTGAATCTCCTTCCCTTAGGGATATCTTCTACCATGTTTAAATGAAATTGGTCCAGTAGTTTTGTACAAGAAGTAGAAAGTGTGAAAAGTAAACATAATATTTGTTATAGTGTTGAACTTTGACCCAAAAAAGTGTAACCTATTTTTGACCCCAGGGTCACCCCTTGAACAAACTTATTTCTCCATGCCCTAAAGTTGCTACATACAAAAACATTAAGCTCAAGGCTTTCTAGTTTATAAAAAGATTTTTGAAATTTTGTCAAATATTCCCCCATTTGGACCCCAAAAAAAGTGGCGCCCCTTGGGCCCCAGCCCCTTCATTTGAACAAATTTGAATACCCTTCCCCTAGGGATACTTTGTACCAGGTTTGGATGAAATTAGTCCTGTGGTTTTGGAAAAGAAGAGGAATATGTAAAAAGTTAACGACGGATGGACAACAGATGGGATTTGTATGAGAAAAGTCCACCATGAATCTTCAGTTCATATAGACTCGAAACGATAGATTGCGTTTCAGAGTATATTCTTATCAATATGATCCATATAATGTATCGTAAATCAAGACATGAACAAAATTTAACAACAACATTTTCAACTTTGCATTTTTATTGCACTAAAACAAAGGTAAACTTTGACATTCATTATTAAAATAAATCACTACTTTTGATCACATAACTTTATAACAGGAATGCACAGGTTTGTAAATATATTGTATATGTACAGATTTGTATGTTGCTATGTTTATGACACACACTCTTTATTTTACTTTTAACCATCACGAGTGCTTAACATACAGGTATACCAAACGCCCACAGTTCTTAGAGGTAAAAAATGTGTGTGTGTGTCCTAAACATCCCACCATAGATTTATGAAATACTGGAATATCTAAGGAGAACATTATTAAAACTTTGCGCTAAAAATTCCTCACTATTTAGCAGTTTTTTCTGTGATTTTATGATAAAATTTACAAAAAAGTTCTAAAAATGAACTGAATTTTTCATTCAACTAAATGACCCTTTGCATGTTTTGTCTTCTGAGAAACACAAATTATGATACCTAATAAACTATTCTAACCTTTGTGAAGAAAAATTTCTAAATACATTTAGTGTAATCTTATTCCAGTGAATTTTCAAATGCAGTCATTCAAAATCACTACTGAATTTTTATATCACATATCTGCATTAAGTTTTTATTTATAAATTAATTGTAAAAAAAAGTTACTGGCACCAGGAAACAAATCTTAATTCATCTCTTGTTCTGTGGTTTTCTTTTAATAAAAATAGGCTTACAAGCAAGCCTTTTAAAAGTTTAGATGGAATCAATAAGTTGAAAGAAATTCACATGTAGCAAGCATTCATTTTTTGAAAAAATATATACAACTATATACGCATACTTTTTTTTTATAAATTTTATATCTATATCACATATAGAATATGTGTTTGAGAGTTACCCATTTTGAAACGAGTTTCACTCAAAAACTCCAGTAAGCACCACAACAAAACATTGGAACCATCATTTCAAGCATTTTGAATGCAAACAAAATTACAAAAACAAGTGAAATACAGACAGCCAAAAATGGCACATAAGTACATTTTTGTATTCCTGGAATAATGTGATGGAATTCAGGAAAAACAAGAAATTTTGTTTTGGCTCAAGATATTGTTAAATATCAAATCAAAACAGTCATTGTATATTTTTGGCCACATTATATAACTTACTACCATTTGATTAAACATGAGATATTAAATTAGATTTTTCATATGTTTATTTAATAATGTAGTGTAAAATAAAAGCATCTCAATAGACATCAATTGTTTTAAAAAATGGGTGGGACAAAATATTGGCATTTATAATTAGAATTTAGATAAATAACTGCAAAATAAGTACAATTTGGCACACTTCTTTGATACCTAATATGAATTAATTCTATTTTTAATATTTAATGCTCACATGAAAATGCTCATCATATACAATCTACATCATAAGTATAGGGTACTATTAACTTTTTAATCCTGATATCACAAAAATTTGATTAAAAGTAAAACAGCGTCCCAAAGATAAGCACCAATAGCAGAACAATGACAAGTGAATCAGATCTATATTTCAGTACTAAATACCCAGTACATTAAAGTTAAATGGTACTGAAATTTACATACACATAAATGGGTGATATTGCACTACTAGTTTTCAGGTTGTGAATTACAAGATAATGATGCAGTCCATTGGCTTACACATAAAATAATACAACAACATTAATCAATTATCTATCAATGATCAGTTGTGTTAAATACAAGGGAATATATTTTTACAATTGCATTTATAACTTCAGAAATTAATGTACATGTACAGTTCATCAGGAATTTCTTACTCTTGTTGCTTCCTATGTGTTACAGGTATTGGGGTTATGCATATTTTCTATGGATGTTATCTTTAACATTCATTCTACATGTATAATGATAACACAACATTTCTGTATGTTTACAATTCTAAAAAGAGGCATATTGGGCCTGAATGTCCAACTGGTTGCAATTGGAACAGCACAATATTTGATTTGTTTTTAAATTTTTTAAAGAATAATCAAATTGGGCCCAGTATCTCAATTTTAACAACTTAAACAAGTCTGTATTCCATCTCCAAACATCCCTCCAAATTTGGTTTATACTGGTCCTTTGGTTAGGTAGTAGAAAAATTGAAAATTCAACATTTTTTCCTGTAGTTTTGAACTTTTGAACTCCCACCACCAAGAGTAATCATATTTTTTTTACCTCAGGGTCATGCTGTGTAAAATCTTGGTTCTCCATGCACTGAAGGTACCATGTACATATGCAAGCATTAAGCACCAAGACTTCAAGATTATAAGTTAAAGATTTTTTGAAATTTCGTTAAATTTTCCCCAATTTTGTCCCTTGTGTACCCCTGGGAGCCATGTCCCATTAATACAACCAAAACAAAAATCTGAATGTATACCCCTTTCCTAAAGTATGCTACCAAGATTGCTTGAAGTTGGTCAAAATGTTTCTGAAAAGTCCAAAAGTGTAAAAAGCTAAAGCCAGGCGAACAACAGTTTAATATGCGGAAAATCTCAGGTGACATTGCCATTGGACTTAATTACCAGCATAATCTACTTGTTTACGTTGATTAAGACCTCATTTGGAAGTCATTCTCTTTATGCAAAAAGCTGACATGTCCATAACATAGACACAACAAAACAGAACTTCAATCTTTAGATTATGTGACAACTTGGCGGTATGAACATGACATTAGAAAACAAAACCATGTTTATGGTACTTTTGAGAATAGTGAAATTGCCCATTTTAGCTATATATAAAAAATATAGAATATATACTGTATCATTATATTGCACGTTTGAATATATATTCTTTTATATGACAATGTGATGGTCTAAAATAATCTTTCTTAACGCGAGTGGAAGATAGCGATACTCCACCCGAGGGGGTTACAAATTGGTGTAACTCCTGAGGCTTGCCGAGGGTTTTACTCCAGTTTGTAACCCTCGAGGGTGGAATATCCCTATCTTCTACAAACTTGTGTGAAAGGTTATTTTTCTCCCATATTGTCTGTGTTTTTGCATTGTTTTCAATAAGTAAGAAAATGGCGGTGAAATATTACATCTCAAACGGTTCACGCTATAAAAAATCTGAGTATGGCGCTGGAAAGATCGGAATCTATTTTGTTTATACATAAACTATAAAACGAAAGAAATGTACACTCACGCCATATTAATGCTGCATTCACAACGTTACAATTAAGAAGTGACGTCATTTGATTGTCTATTTCATAACGTGATGTAAGACAGCAAAGACAGAGATATCCTTCATGGGTGTTCTGCATGGATAACTCGATCTTACATATAGATATATGGGAGAAATGGGGCTACTCATAATTATTAAAGACAGTCACAGTATAGTTAAGTTTTAGTCAATGTATCATAAAGGAAATAAAGAATATGTTAAACATACTACCTAAAAGTAACAACTAAAATCTATCATCTCATGTTTTCTATACAAGTTATAATTGTAACTTTATCACAGATTCCTCTTTTAGAGTAGTCTGTAATTTGTTTATTATACTTCATTTTTAATGATATGTGTATACAATATTAATATGCATCATATTTTATCACTTGCACTACAACTAGTAGTTGCTCAGTATGAAAGACTAGATTTACAATATACGATTCTTCAGAATTGCAACAACCCTAGACATGTATCTGACACTATACTTGATCATTTTATGGCAATATATAGCATTGGAATTCTTTTTCAGTACACGTTTTCTACATTACAATGTATTTAAGATTAAATTCATTTAACAATTCAAACGATAGAGTTTCTTCTTCTCCAATTGGTATCCTGAGCACAGTAGTTTAAGTTCTGTGGTCCATGGCTTTTTCTCTAGACATCCACTCATTGATATAAAGAACTTCTTTAATAGACACCATCCTCTTGTGTCCTCTTTCAGTGTCAAGAACAGCTCAAAGGTGGAGACTGTATTTGGATCACAATCTAGCTTTATCAAGGTTTTGCACTTATCCTTTTCTTCAAGGTTTATAAAAAGAACACACCCCCTCAAACCACATGGTTCTTTGGATGCCATATGCATAATATCTCTTGCAATCTTTGACACAAGTCCACAAGGAATTAGTATTTCAGTTTTGTTTTCCTTCTTCTGCATGGATGCTAGAGCATGTTTGATTTGTACAATTAAATCTTGGCACTGTAGTGTTTCTATCATATTATCAAAAGTTCCATAATTATTGGGAGAACTCTCTGAATGCTCATCATCTGTAAAAACAAAACATAAAGGTACATGACTGATATTTGTAAATGATATTATAACATATATACTGTAATACAAATGAGTTCTGATCATGTGGCGTGCACACACACACACACACACACACACCGGTAATACATGTCATGAAAAATTTACTCTACATATATATATGCAAATGTTTCTATTTGCAGTTAAAAATTTATCATCTTGAGACTGCTGTAAAATATCATTTGTGTTAAGGTGTAGGGCTTTTATTGGGAAGCAAGCTGTTTAAATCATTTTTTATTTTAATTTTGTACACAAGAGTGAGCTGATAATGTGTAGATGATATTATGCGATATTGAATAAGTACATCTTCTAAGATCATGTACAACCATTATTCTATGTTTAGGCTTCTATAAACTTTTAATTCAATCATTTTGTTTTTAACCATTGAATCAAATCAGATTTGTGTTAAGTGCAATTGTGGCACAGTGAATCAGCATTAATCTGAATTTCTAATTTATATTGGACATACATACATTTCTTTTGGTTTACTCATAATTAATGCTATATTTTAGTCTAGAGTACTACAAGAACATTTCTCATAGATGTAATGTAGACAGACTTATTAAACTTTACAGTTTAAATAGACATCAAGCTACAGATGCTGAAGTTGTCTTACAGATCATAAAAAGCTCTTCTATCAAAGTAATTTTAAGAGCTGGTGCATAATGTGTTGTTTTTCTTTAAATTTTCAGAGACTTAAAGAATTGAAGTTTTCATTCCATGCACATGTAGCTCTTGATACAGTCTAGATCAGCCTGGGCAAAAATATTTCTATGTTTCCCCTAACCTGAGCAACCCTTATGTTCAGACGAGAACTGTAAAGTTGTAATCCTTACATGATATCGTTAATTAAATGTTTTTTGTCTACTTTCTGACCCTAATTTTATTTTGAGCGTAACATTAGGAAACAGAATATTTATTTAAATTTTGTCTCGTCATTAACAGTATACATGTACATAAAGGAATGACTATAGTGAGGAGGTATGATTTTTGATATAAAACAAGTTATTTCTTGTATGTATATTACAGTTCCCGAGGTAAATAAATGTAATGCATCATCTCTTGTATATGTATTGCAGTGTGCGTGTGTGTGTGTGTGTGTGTGTGTGTTGTTTTAAGTGTTACTATATCTGTAACATGCTAGTATAGGATGTATATATATATAATAATGTAAATACCTTTTAAGGCTTGTTGGTTTAAACAATGTTTTATTTCATATACACACATATTAATTTACAAACATAACATTTAGGATTAGGCGACAAGAAGTTACTCTTATGTTAGGCCCGTTCCTAGTATAATACAAATAAATGAATTACATTTATGAGTATATTAAAAAAAAAAGAAAAAAAAAGACAATTTTATATATAATTTTGAATCGTGTACTTTCAGTGATTTATTTATATATATTAAATATTAATTATTTTAACCAAATTCGTTAGAAAAAAGTTAAACATTTTTTTTAATTGATTGTGTAAAGTATAACTAAAAGACTACAGTTTTAAGAAAATATCATGTTTAGATCATAGTACAAAAGTTTTTTAACAATTAATTCTTCTAATCTACTGAAATCAGTAAATATGTAAGCTTCCTTCCTTAAATATAACAACTAATGGGAGATAACTCAATATAAATGTTCATAAATGCTTTTTTTTTTTTTAAGAGTGCTCTGCCTTGTATATCTTTGACTACTGCTGTTTATTCGCTTATGTTGTGCTTTTTGTTTTGTTTTTACGAGTGCTCTGCCTTGTATATCTTTGAATACTGCTGTTTATTCGCTTATGTTGTGCTTTTTGTTTTGTTTTTAAGAGTGCTCTGCCTTGTATATCTTTAACTACTGCTGTTAATTCGCTTATTCAA
The DNA here is from genome assembly GCA_032359645.1 of Pododesmus macrochisma. NCBI lineage: Eukaryota > Metazoa > Mollusca > Bivalvia > Pectinida > Anomiidae > Pododesmus > Pododesmus macrochisma. The sequence goes on from JAUMGZ010131321.1 coordinate 16,429, forward strand.
AAAACATTTCATTTTCTAATAGCTACATTTTCAAATTAATATTGTACATTATCAGTTTACTGGTTGGCCATTATAGGGTGTATTAAAACATGTGCATCAATTTTAAGTACTTTAGACCATTCAGGGATTAATCTAGGTTTTGGGGGAAAGTACCCTTTCGTTTCCCTACTTGGACTGGAGGAAAGATACATAAGCTGACTGTCTTGTAGTGAATCCTACTTGGACTGGAGGAAAGATACATAAGCTGACTGTCTTGTAAATCCTTCCCTGTGCAACATGGTTTTAGTTTATGTTTGTTTCTGATGCGATATGTTATGCATGTGTACGCCAAGTCACATCTGTGCTTGACAGCAATGATGGGATATCATATGCTTCATGAACTCCGGGAAATTGATTTTCAATTGTTGTTCAAGATACATTTTGTATTTATGAGGAAAAGAAAAGAAAGTATTTATAAGATATTGAATTATCTATTTTGAAGAAAAGGGGGAATTTTAGGGGGAAAATAGGGGAATTTGGGTACCTTTTTCTTGAGGAGAAAGTGCCGTTAAACGGCAGCAAAATGAACCTTGATTGGTCCCTGCCATTTGATCAGAGGAAAGTTAAGAGACCTTTTATGATAGCATGTTATATTTGTTAAATATATGTAATGTTTTGTTACAAAAAAATAAATAAAATATATATATATATATATATATCAAACAAGTTAATAGA
>JAUMGZ010131432.1:0-15224 GCA_032359645.1 Pododesmus macrochisma
ATTACATTTTTGTTAAGTTATTATGAAAGATATTGCGTTTCCCTAACTTTTTGTTGTTGAAAATATTTTTGTCAAAATTTTGATCGCGTGACCTTTATGACCTCGAAAAACACAAAAATTCAAAAAATCAAAGATGGAATCCACCCTTATGTAATAGCCGAATAAATTGACTTTCATTTGAGCATGGGTGCCAGCCATTAACACAGAATGCCCGATTTTCCTTAACTAGACGTCTTTTTGAAATTGGCTGGTCTACTATCATAAGTCATGGAACAATTGACGCAAAATCTCCATTGTACAATATGCGCATCCTCAAATGATTCACACTACAAACACCAGTTCTGCAAATTCGGTCGAAAACTGTAGGACCAGTTGCGTATGGAAGGGAATTACCACCAAACATCTATTATGCTAAGTCTTAACTTCTAATTTCGTAAATATCTAACTTCCTAATTTTAATTTCTAAAACATGTAAATTTGTATTTCTTAGTATGCCAAGTTCTTAATTATAATTTCATACATATAACATAGGTTTATTTCCAAATTCCATATCTAAAATTAAATTACATATTTTGTGTGTGTGAATAATGTTAATTTTAAATACGTGAAACCGTTTTACTCGTATATATGTAAGTGGGGTTGTTCATTGTTATACTTGACAGCGCGATGAAGTGTATTAATCAAATGTTTAAATGTATGCCTATACGTTTGCCCTTTAGTCTCATGTGGAAATTGGGAACGTTTGAATCTCATTACACTGTTTAACTACACCGCCTGGTGTGAGCTAAGTCGGTCGGAATATTTGTATGAATAAATAGCCTTGAGAATTTATGTGACGTCATTTTAAGTTCCCTTTTTTGTAAATTGTTTGATAAGGTTTTTTGTTAGTTTGTCTTTTGATCTTACGATTCTACTTCCCTTGATTTTTTACATTTGCATACAGATCACATTTCGTTGTTGTGATTATCCAGCAATCAACTATCTCGGCGAACCATCAATATCATTGGAGTATGGTTCCAAAGTTAGTTAATAGAAATCATTATGATTTCCAACCAAGATATATATTATTTACCGCAGTCCATAGATCAGTTTAATTAACTGGTAATTTAGCTTGATCAAATTCGTATTACGATTAGGATACTGATCCTTGTTATAAGTAGATTCTAAGAAAAATCTTGCAAGTTTCCAGTTTCTTCTGTTCTGACAAAGGACAATTTTTTTTGTCTTATTAGCAATATACGGATCCATTCGTCTTTTTAAAACGCAATTGAGTTCAGTACATTGGATAAACTGGCAGACACATCGAATATGTCCGAATGCTTCGATAACGTTTTAAAAAGCTTTGCGAGATTCAAAATGACACCTTGGACTTTAAGTTTCTCTGTCATCATTACTGTAGTATGCATAGCTGGGATTATTGGCAACATTCTTTGCTTGGTTGTCTTTTACAGACAAAACACCATGAAACTGGATACAGTGTCTGTGCTGGTGGTAATAGACATGATATATCTTTTGTCAAGTCTATGCTCCTGTTCCTTCGTTTTGCCGTCTTACCTTGGTCTTATTCCACATGATGTAATGGAGATTTATGAAATAATTTTCCGTAAACCAATTCTTATAACTATTCCTCAGCGAGTTTCTGCGGTCGTGCTCATGCTGATAGAGGGTGAAAGGCTTTATGCTATACTAAGACCACTAGCAGTGCGAAGACTATTCACGAGGAGCTTTCAGAGGAAATTATCAGTTTTCCTTTGCTTGGCTATTGTTATTTTCCACACCCCTGAGATTATTTATAACCCAGCATGTGAACCAAGTCTCATACAGCAGACGACAGAGAATTTGTCATTGCCATCAGATACAACATCTGCCTCGGCGCTTAGTGATGATACCAAGGAGAAGGCAATTCTTGATCACCCAAATACTGAACTCAACTTAGATTTCATCAGCATATCAACTGTTTCTACAATTTTGAGCTCCGATGCCACAAAGTCGTCCGGTTCTTCCATTCCCAACGTTTTCAACTCAACTGGTTTTAATGCAACATTACATAAAGCTATATTTCCTAGTAAGATATCTACAAATGATAAAATCAACCATCGCGTCGAAGAAAATTCCACTCAGTCAATTATAGTGGAAAACGTTAACAGAACTGATTTACAAATTAAAACAAGCAATACAACAAGAGGATATTCAGAAATAATTGCCTCAATTGACAATGCCGTCATTTCTAATCTATCGGATGCAGGTAATTCTAGTCGAGATTTGGATAATAAATTTTCAGAAAGACAGTCTTCAACAGAAATCTCAAATGTAAATATTTCAAAACTTGACATTCCAGGCGCCCATGCTATAAGGACGGTGATATTACGACTCCTTTCTTCCATCGTGATTCAACTGTGCAAACAACAAGTCTTGAAAATGATGGATCCACCGTGGATATTAAGGAATCGATTCACGTAACTACAGAGCAATTGTCACCAGATTTCACTGATTACCGTGCAAATATTAGTAATTTGAAATATCAAATCAATTCAAATTTCAATGCAACATTACCGTCTTTAAAACAACATCATACAACAACTACTATAAGGGACTATGCTTCTGCAAAGAAAACCTCATTGTTGCAGACTTCATTCTTTGCTATGGATACAACAACCGACGTTTTACTAACAACACATGCTCAGAACACTCCAATGGATAATGTACGTAAGGTCACTGTTTTCGATGGAATTTCAGGTTCCCGCCCGACTCTGCGTTTTGCCGTCTATGTACCTTACGTTGTGGGTCTGACACTACTGTTTGGGCTGATACCTTTTGCAGTAGTTGTTATATTGAATATATGTCTTGCAGTTAGCTTACTGAAAAGGCGCAAAAACCTTGCCCATCTTACTAATACGATCGTGGGCCAGAAACGTGAGGTGAGAACTACCATAACGATATTCATGGTTACACTTTTATACATAATTTCTTTCATTCCATCTTTCATTGGTTTCGTATTTGTATCAAGCCCATGGAAGGACGAAGAGGTTATGGAGAGGTTTCTCATCTTTGTAAACTTTATGGGATGCTTGAATTCATCTCTAAATTTTTTTATATATTATGTTCGCGGACGGGACTTTCGGCGCACTCTTTTCGATGTAATTCGATGCTCCAACCAAAGTAGACAAGATGAACTACGTCGACTTTAGCATTAGATATTAACATTTTGTCTTTGCGTCGTCTGTAGCACATAACATGTAGGTTTTTCTGTAAATGTATTCGTAGAATAAAAGAATATAAAAGCATTTCCAATAACTATGCTACTAATACTACAAAATTGTAATCTAAAACATGCCACCAATAGATATAATATATACAGAAGAAATATGCAAAACTCTGTGTGAGATACCCTAGACCCGCATTCCATGTCTAGCCATAAATCAAGCGTAATCAATAAACGCTAAGGCAAAATTAATCTATGAGTTAAGAATAGCAAATATCTCGATAACTAAAGCTGCGTAGTCAAGGAATGGTGGATCCTATTTCTGCTTGCTTTAAAATTTCTACACGTTTGCCTTGAATGACTAACGGAATACGTCAAATTTTCGAATAGCTTGATAAATTCAAATAAAGGGTTGCAGCAAATTGTGTAAGACAACATTAAAAAGAAAACAAATTCAAGAATATAGGAAAAGACAATAGGTAAAACTACAACTAAGAAATATCACAAATGAAGGAAAAGAACATACAAATCAATACCAGGTTTTAAAAACTATTGCCACATATATACCGATTAAGGATAGTTATCGTACATTATGCTGGACGCCGTGTCGCAGAGTCTTGTTAGGTTTCGGTGTGTGTGTGTGTGTGTGTGTGTGTGTGTGTGTGTGTGTGACATCGCAAAAAGAGTGACATTTAAGACGCATATATCATTTCTAGAAAACTGTTTCGGTTACACGTTAATTACAGCTTGTAGGCAATGTTACAAGATTGTGAATTTTCTAGACTGCAATCTTCGCCTTTCGACTTATTAATACACGTAATCTGGGGACACTTTACAACACAAATTAAAGACTGAAACACTGAATTTTCGTAGGCAAATAAAAATAAAATAAATAGAAATAATTAACATACAAAAAAAAACACACAAAAATAAATAGAACAAAATTGCGATCTGAAACATGTTTCCAAAAAATATGATATTTGATGAATGAACGTTTCCCCAAATGCAAGCATTACATTTATTTTACCAGCGAAATTACTACAAATAAAACGTTCACACTACGCAGTGCTACTAGAGTTTCTACGTAAACAAATATTAAATATTTGGATATCAACAATATTTACCTTTACACACTTAAATTGTAATAAAAATGCAACCAGTAGATTTTCCTCATTACATTTGTCTCCGGGTTTCGTTCCTTTGAATTTATCATACCTTATCTTTAAATGGTCACGTCCGACTTGCGCCAAACGCACGACACAGTTTGGACTATAAGTTGTGGCATGTAAGTTTATATACAATAACTTAGTTCTTTACGACCATACGAAATCATAGAAATTGACAAAAAAAACAAACAAGCACAACATACGTGCTAAGACCTTTCTATGCTGCAAAATTATATGTCATGGTTTCTAATATGGATGATATACTCTTTATTGGGAATCCGTCTCATTTTGTAAGTTTGTGTGCATAGTTAACTCACAAAAATGGGAATTTTTAAAATAAGTATATATTAAATGTTTTTAAATCCCCGCATAACGTGAAACGGATTAACGAATGAATGTTTTGTTTCATTAGTTTTGATGAAATTTAACATTCAAGACTGAACATACCACCGGTAAGTATAATATTATAATTATTATCTGTTTGCGAAAACATCTTCCCAGATTCCAGGTCTATTTTATCACCTCCTTTTTTGCGTTATCTTTTCCATAATTTAATAAAAACCTATAGGTAAGCTATCGGAAACAAACTTGAAAATTAAGACGACTTAAAGGCGAGTTACATATTTTCTACATGACAGCAATGTGGGCATGCACATATACACACATTGTAAAACACATATATGTATCAGATCACCTAATTTTAACAACCACCTGTCGTTAAAGGCCAGAATTTTTAGATCCCTTCTCTTCATATTTCAACCTAGTTGAACCTGTATTTAAAGGTCACCTGTCTATAAAGACCGCTTTTTTGGTTCCCTTGAGTGGTCTTTAAAGACAAGTTTGACTGTATTAGATGATTATAACAGTATAATATGCAAGCATAAAATGTAACCTTAGAAACACAAACAGTTAAAAATAATAAGTAAATAAGGCTTTTGAATAGTGAAATAACCTTTATCGTTGTAAGATAAAACAAAATATTTTAAGTTGCAGAAAATTTCCTATATTCTTTGCTCGTCATCTTTGGTCTTCGTCTTATTCTTTGTTGATATTTACTACCATGTATGCTGTTATGTATAGAAATTACATTTCAAGATTCTTGTATATTGACTTGTAGTTGTGTTCATCATCAGAATGGTTGTTGTTCATCATCATCACATTTGTTGTTGTAACTGTCTTCGATTTTGTTGCACTGTTGTATTAAACATGGATCCTCGAAGGTTTGTAAACAGAACAACGGTATATCCAATGTGGTATAATATGCATGTTGTTTGTGTAAATCAGGAACCAGGATATAACATGTAAAGTGCAGTTTATCTTTATCTGCAAATATTGCCTTGGTTATCTAGATAGTCTACATCAACTGAACTGTTACAATGTAATGTATTCATTTTATTATCTTTGTTAAAAATCAATAAAAATGTCAAGTCAATGCTTATTGCTGAGAACTTATTTGTTTGTGTTATTGGGCTTCCCTGTGCTTGATATCTTTTGGAGGTTTGAGTTTATTGACGGCCTCAAAGGCGATGCCGACTTAAGCCTATGTTCCCGGTAGTGTCACCCAAGTTAGACAAGGTGAAGGGTAGAGGGGACGTACCACAAATGAATTTACTATATAAACCTTACATAAGAATTACACAGATTTTTTAAAATGCATTTTTTGAACGAACGACTTACCTTTTGCACACATGGACATATAACAGGACCACTTGACACCACTTTTTATATAGCCTATACGTCAACATTTTAAGTGACCGGAGCAGGAAAATTGGAAAGCAACGAAATCACTCCAAATTTAACTTTGGGAATTACCCAAGAAATAATCCCCTACACCGCTTTAAATTTTATTTAAAAGTCACCTCTTTACTATGAGAAAACCTTCCTGTATACAAATATGTTCCACTTTTTTCTTTAATCTACACTTACCTTCACACTTAGGGCAATTTAAACAACACTTATGAAATTCCTGCACTATCTTCGAATACAACCTTTTAATGACAAATCCATTTGTGGTCCCCTAGAGAAAAAACAATGATCAGCCCGTCCTTCGAAAACACGCTAATCTGGCGGTCTCATGTACAGGTAATTTCCACTCCCTGACAGGATAAAGTTTCGATGTAAGATTAGGCAGAAACGCCATTACATGTATTCATCCTTCATCCTTTGGTGTTTTTAGCTCACCTGGACCCAAAGGGCTCATGTAAGCTATAGTCGTCATAACTCGTCCGTCGTCGTCCGTCTTTGTCGTCGTCCGTCGTCGGCGTCGGCGTAAACGTTTCACATTTTCGACTTCTTCTCCCAAACCACATGACCAATTTCACTCAAACGTAGTAGGAAGTATTCCTAGGGGACGGGGATTCAGATTTGTTAAAAAAGGGACTCGTCCCCTGGGTGCAACTAGGGGGCCAACAGGGGGGATTGTTGACAAAACTTCAAAAATCTTTTTCTAATAAACTAGAAGGCCTCGAGCTTAATGTTTTAGTATATAGTAACTTAAGGGCATGGAGAACCAAGTTTGTTCAAGGCGTGACCGTAGGGTCAAAATAGGTTACACGTTTTGGGGTAGAAGTTCAACACTATGGCAAATATGTTAACCTTTCATATTTTTGACTTTTTGTCAAAAAGTCTTAAACCAATTTCATCTAAACTTGGTTGAAGGCATCCCTGGGGAAGGGGTTTCCGATTTGTTCAAATAAAGGGTATTGGCCCCAAAAGGTGCATTTTCGGGGCCCAAATGGGGAGAAATGTGACAAAATTTCAAAAATATTCAAACCAAATTTGTTTAAGGCATAACCATAGGGTATAAAGTATTCAAATGCAAATATATAGGTTTTGGCCTATTTCAACCAGATTGACGTTGATGCCCGATTGGCCTATTGTTTGTAATTCAAATGAACCACTTGCCTAATGGTAAAACTTGCTCATTGCTTATTCAGAATAGGCATAGTAAGCTGTTAGGTTTAAGGTTAAGTTTGTGAGCAATATAGATAAATTAATTATTAATTTAATGGCTTCCCCTTAAGCTAAATTCTGTTGGGTATTCTGGTTTGGCAAAAACAATTGTCTTCCTATGAGCAAATTTTCTTCTAATAAACTAGAGGCCTAGAGCTTAATGCTTTGGCATTATAGTAACTTTAGGGCATGGAGAACCAAGTTTGTTCAAGATGTGACTCTGGGGTAAAAAATAGGTTACGCTTTTTGGGGTAGATGTTCAACAATAGCATACATGTTAAATTTTCACATTTTGACTTCTTATCCAAAACAACTTGACTAATTTTATCCAAACTTGGTAGAAGTCATCCCTGGGGGAAGGAATTCAGATTTATACAAATGAAGAGGGGCGAAATTTTAGGGCCAAAAGGGGGAAATTTGAAAAAATTTCAAAAAACTTTTTCTAATAAAGTAGAACACATAGAGCTTAATGCTTTAGTATGTAGTAACTTTAGGGCATGGAGAACGAAGTTTGTTCAAGGCGTGACCCAGGGTTAAAAACTAGGTTACGCATTTTGGGTCAGATATTAACACTACTTTTTATAGCAGATATGTTTCAGGGTATTTTCAATTCCTATTTGTGTTAACAATAAGGTTGCAAAACGATGTTAATTGGTTTAAGACAAAAACTAACAATAAGCGTGAACATAAACAATAAAAGTTATGTTTAAAAGATAGAAAAACTAAATAATAGAATAATTTTGTACATTTATGAACATTAATAATATAAATAATAGAAAAACTATTACAGATAAAAAGAGTTATATTTCTAATAATACACAATATAAGGTTTATGAAAAGAAGGATGTAAATAATGTCCCTAACACTACAACAACAATTTTTGCTATCATGTATGATTGTGTTACCACATATGGAATATATTTTGTAAAAAATAAAGTTTATCAAAATAAAACACTTTAAAGTTGAGCATGAGTGATTTCAGGTACATGTAAATCACAGGTAAATCATCTCACAGGTAAATCTACATATCTATCGAGTTATCAAGTCACTTTCGCTATTCAGATTATAATTACTGTGTGTATATAGGCAAGTGTGCAGACTGTACTACTTTTTTTATGATCGGTAGCAGGATGGAAACAAACCTTATAGAGCAATACTAAAATACAATTTGAAACTGGCCTCAAATGAATACAATATTTATGGGTGGTAATAGTCTGTGTGAGACATTCTCGTCCCGAATTCCAGATCTAGCTCTGAAGCAGCCGTCATTAATTGACGCTTTAGAGAAAATGAATTTAGAATATGCAAGATCCCGGGAAATCAAAGCTACAAGTCACCAACTGGGCGTGACCTTATCTAAAAGTCCAAGGTGTAACATAAAAACTACAAAACATTATTTCAATAGGATGATAATTGAAAAAAATAATTTTGTCCTAGCCTCGCGCCTTTAGAAGTAGCATTATGAGGTGCAACTTACTATATAGCTATACTTCAGTTTAGTCCATGGGCGTGGCATCATTTTGGACCATAGAACTAAAAGAGATATAAATTTGTATGAGCTATTAATATTTTTACTAAATTGAATTCTACATATACGTTACTGTATGCTAGCTATACGAATACTGATTCAGGTGTCGATAGACTTTATCAGGTACAATGTTGCAGAAACACGATACAATCAAGAACATCATTATACGTAAACATTTAAAGGTAAAGAAAACGGAGAACATTTACAGAAAACATTAAACAATAAAAATAACAACAAAATTGATAAAAAAGGAATCATCATGGACGTTTCTTTCGACGTTTTGTATTTTTTGTGATTTGTTTTCATTTATATTATTTGTTTTTGTTTTTGTTTTTTTTTTCTTTACTTTTTCTTCATTTTGTGTAAGAGAATGATTTTGTCAGTTTATGTAGAGTATCTAGTTACATTGCACTTTTAACAAGGTATATTCGGTAAACATGTGTAACTAGCATTATGTTATATAAATTGGTAGATTGACCTCTACAGAGCAAAGTTAATTGGTTAACATGGCTTTGTTATGTTTATATAATTATTTTCAATTTCAAAGAAATGACAATGACAACGCCGCATACTTTTAGTCAGAAACACATGCATTCGTTCTATTCAAGACTCTTGTAAAGACCATTTTCTAGTGTAATACACCTGTCCATCGAATATATCACACCTACACAAACATCTTTTGTGAGCGGATGGTGATTACTAGAAGTGTCATACTCACTTTTGTTCTGTTATCCAAAATCTATATCAATTACTGTATCAATAAGAAAAGTAAATGAGTAAGAGACATCAATATATCTTTGATAATTGGCACATCATCAATGTGCATCTAGGTCTATTTTTTCTATAAAGCCTGACGAAATAGTCAGCCTGTCGTACTTCTAGCTGGCATTCTAAACATGGGGGAATGTAAGGACGAATTGGTTAGTTATGCCAAATTCACTATGACGCCATGGACCCTGAGCTTCTCTGTGATAATACCGGTTGTCTGTATTGCGGGACTAGTTGGGAATATTCTCTCCCTTATCGTTCTCCACAGAAACAACACCATGAGACTGGACACGGTATCTGTGCTGGCTGTCATAGACATGGTTTTCCTCTTTACAAGTTTATGTACAAGTTCCTTCGTTTTCCCTTCCTATGCTGGCTGGATTCCACAAAATATCATGGATATTTATGAAACGTTGTTTCGTAAACCAGTCCTTATAACTATTCCACAGCGCATTTCTGGAGTCGTGATCATGCTTATAATGGCGGAGAGGCTGTACGCCATTAACAGACCGTTCTCAGTTCGACGTATCTTTACCAGGAGTTTTCAGAAGAAGAGTGCAATTTTCCTCTCTTTAGTATCTGTTCTTGCGCACATCCCAGAGGTTGTATACACACCCTGTTCACCAAGCATGAGAAACGATAATAGGCGTTTTGAAAATATTACGATCGCAAGCAGTGATGCAAACGAATCCAATTTAGAACTTGTGGCAAACACAGCATCAATCAGTACACCAGAATATTATCCTGTAACGCACAGTGTTTTGTTCTCACCAAATAACAATTCAAGTGCAAAACAACTCACCCACTTGACCACAGACTTTAATAGCAGTAATGTTAGAAAAGATTCCAAGATGAGGCGCGTTACACAAAATAATTCTTCTGACAGTTATTCATCAACTACTACTACTTCTCTGGAGGGAAATTCGTCTGTACGTTGGACCGCTCTGAATGATACACTGTCTTCATCTAATCACGAATCACCCACGAAAAATACAGAACAAATGGACACTTCTACTCATCGTTTAAGCGATAGGACTACATTTGGCTTGTTACACCAGACAGTGGAAATGACTACGGCAATCACGACAACGGAAAACGGTCACCATACAGTCACTAGTAATATTTCATCACAGTTGGATTCTATAAGCGATGTTGAGGTTTCGACTACCAGCACTACCCTACCCAGAACAGAGGATACAAATACCCACGGATCGACATCTCATTATGCTCAAATTTCTCCTGTTTCGACTTCACGTGATTACCTTTTAGAGTTGAATACACCCATCAACTCTTTAGTTTATACAATTTATGTTGTATGTCTAACCTTTCTATTCGGCTTGATACCAACCGTAATAGTTATAGTTCTTAATATCTGTATAGTAGTTCGCCTAATACAAACACGTAAAGCCCGTGCTTGTCTGTCTGTGACCCAACTCCGTGAGTCGAACACTACGATAGCGATGTTCTCCGTGACGCTTGTTTACATTTTCTCCCTTTTGCCGTCGTACCTTGCTTTTATTGTGGCAGGGTCGGGTCTGATGGACAGCCTAGGCAAAACAGTTCATGAAGGTATTATTGTCTTCATACTATTCATGGGATGCGTAAATGCGTCTGTAAATATCATTATATACTACGCCTGTGGTCGGGAATTCCGGCAAGGATTGCACGATATTTTACGATGCAGGAAAGTCAAGGCAAGACATTTATTCCATTCATGTCAGTAACTGTGTTCAATTTCTATATAGAAGCATTATTCAGCTTGTGTTTGTACACAATCTTTAAGTTAGTTTAAGTTTTTGTGAATGCTTATGGGAGCGTTCCTACTACAGGAGGGAAATACCGAGAGGAAGAAGAAGAAGAAGAAGAAGAAGAAGAAGGAGGAGGAGGAGGAGAAGAAGAAGAAGAAGAAGAAGAAGGATGAGTGTATGAGAACCAGTTATATATATTGATTGATATTTTTATTATTGCGTTTATATCGGATATTGTAATGATGAAGACCAGAGCCCCGTCTCTGGTTCATGAATGTTGCAGGGGAAATACAAAACTTAAAAAAATAAAAAAAAGAATGATATATGAATTTAATTATTGATATGAATTTTTTGTCACCGCTTCCCCCTTTGGCTCTGTAGCCTTGATTTGCCGAAGTCTTGTCAATTCAACATTAATTCTTCTCTTGCGTCCATTAATGACAGCAGCTTCGAGTAAGATCTGGGGATCGGGACGGGGTAATTCACACAGAGTTTTGGCTCCTTCCTCTTATAAATATCATATTTATCGGAGGCATTATTCAGGTTGCATTTTTGTATTATTTACATCTTTCTTGTGATTGGACATTCCCTTTTAAATTGCACATATGGTTGAGGTTGCTTCATTCAGAATGAAAAAACCTCTGTTCTGATGGTGACTCCTTGATGGGCCTATTGCTGTTAGTCATTATCCTCTGTTCGGATGGTGACTCCTTGGTGGACCTATTGCTTGTTTGTCATTATCCTCTGTTCTGATGGTGACTCCTTGATGGGCCTATTGTTTGTTTGTCATTATCCTCTGTTGTAGTTTTCTGATATTCCTAGCTGTTTGTTTATTGCGTAAATTTTGATCTGTCATCTAACTAAAAAGCATAGTCCTTAAAAACAATATTATATGATATATACACTTTTGTCATATAAGTTATAGACAGATGACTAGTCAGTTTTTTTTATTACCTGCATTGTAACTTGTCTGATTTATCGACTTTATATGTGGTCTATTTTAAGTTTATTTTCTCTCAAACAGCCGTTGGTGGGGTTTTTACGAAACTTGACCGGAAATCTTGGTCAAGTACTCTGCGTACAGCAGTTTGTTTGGTTAACTATAATATTAGATATCTAGAAGTGTATATGTATACAGTCAAACCTGTCTATAAAGACCACCCAAGAGACCAGACAAATGTTTTTTGTATGAAGGTGGTCTTTATATACAGGTAAAAAAAGTGTTACTAGACTTCAAGGGACCTGCTTTAGTGGTCTTTATGTACAGATGGTCTCTTTGTAGAGGTGGTCGCTAGAGTAGGTTGCCATGCATTTGTAAGCTTACTCATTTGATGTTCGATGAAATATTCTGGTTTTAAATAACATTTATTGGTGTATTATTATTGATCTTGTAATTTATATATTTCCAATCGTGTTCGCTGTAGTAAATATTTTTGTTTTTTACGAGCATATGTATATGTTAGCCGTTTAATTGTTTCAGTCAATATTCAATGTTATATTAATTTTTTATCGTGCTATGTTATGTAGTAATAAAGAAAGTTAAATATGAAAGATGTTTGTTCTGTTCATAAATGGAATAGTGAAAAATGAATAAATAAATGATAAAAACGACCATCAACAATTTACTACAACGTCACTTCACACGACACTTTTTGGCTTTCATGCTACCACTTCCTTTACCTTTCAGGTTGGAATGGTATGTTTGTCTAGGGATTTCCACCCAAAAACCATTTCTTTTTGTCTCGTGATGACGAGTGTGCTGTAGCTTCACTTTGTTGCTTGTTTACTTTTTTATTTATAACATTACTCTTCCAAGAATGCCTTGGTGAAAGACAAAAGGAGACACACATAATGATACAAGAGGCTCAAATGGCTTTAACTGTCACCTGAGTATTAAATAGCTTGAATTTGTTTAGTTAGTAGTGTTCAGAGGTATCATTATTGTAGGACACCGAATGGAAAATTTTAAACAAGTCAACTCTCTAATACATATTTGTATACAAAAAGTCCCCATTTTCGATATTCTGAAGTTTCGGTGACTTTACCTTGGATCCTGTGACCTTGGCACTTTACAAAAATATTCGTCGCATTATGCTCTACGACTCTCTAATATATATGTATATACAGACATTCTACTGTTTTTGAAATAAGTGGCTTTTTCAATATTCTGAAGTTTCGGTGACCTTTAACTTGGATCCTGAGACTTTGGCACTTTACAAAAAATAATCTTTGCATTATTTTCCACAACTCTCTAATATATATGTCTATACAGAAAGTCTAAGTTTTTTTTTAGATAATTGGCTTTCTAAGGCTTCCGAAGTGTCAGTGACTTTGACCTTGGCCCAAAGGACCTTGAAATTTTTCATTTCTTTATTGCCCCAACACCTCAGAAGGATACCAGTGATGGGAGCACTGGCTAGTCCCCTTACAATACAAATACAGATATTAATCAAAACACATGCAAAATTAAAATTATATATTTAATAAAGTAGTATTAGAATTAAATTGAAAATTGTTCATTTATACAGCTTTGTGTACAATTGTATTTAAAATACTGTTCTTTTACATATTGCAGATTTATCTTCTTCTCATTATTGTTTTAAGATTCTATCCAGAGAAATAATTATCATTACAGAAGAGAACATTTAATAGTGAAAGGACGCGTAAAGGAGTTATTAGTGATAGGCATTATTTGTACTTATAATCTCTTGTAAGCATTATATATATATACAAGAGAGAAAAATCTATTTTCTATATAGATATTTGGTTATCAACTTATCTTTAATACATAATTACCATATTTTATCAACAGTTTTATCATTAAAAATAATTTTGCAAGATACCAATAGAATATAATTTTTACACTATAATCTAAACGGACTAATACACTTCTTCCTAATTAATAAACGCGTTCAAGTGTACACATATAAAAACTCGTCCCTTGTAAATGTTCAAGTTAAACATTATATATTAACTTAAAAAACTACTGAGTCTATAAAATGTTGTTCTACATTATTTACATTATAGTCAGGAAAGTAAAGCATAATGTAAGCGAGATGAAATCTTTGACAAAATATTCCTCACGTTATTTTCTACAACTCTCTGAAAAATATTTGTTAACCAAAGGTCTACCGTTTTTAAGAAAATTTGAAATTTAAGGCTTCAGTATCAGAATTGTTTTTCCCCCCTTTATGCCTCTCTAGTGCCCACATTCGACCTGGAGCCGAGCCATAGCATTTGAATAAATTCAAACCTCCTTCAGCTAGGGATTAAACTAGTCAAGTGGTTAAGGAGTAGTCGAAAATATTAATAGTAAACATATTTGCAATAGTGTTGAACTTTGACCAACAAAAATCGCGTAACCTGTTTTTGACCCCAGGACCACGTCTTGAACAAAATTGGATGGCCATGCACTAAAGTTATTACATAACAAAACATTAAATTCTAGGACTTCTAGTTTCTTATAAGAAGATTTTTAAAACCTTGTCAAATTTCCCTAATTTTGGCCATCAAATGGCGCCCCCTTGGGGGTCGATCCCCTTCATTGAACAAATATGTATCCCTATACTACCCCTAGGGATACTTCCTACCAAGTTTAGATGAAATTGGTCCAGTGGTTTTGGAACAGAAGTCAAAAATGTGAAAAATGAATATATTTGCTATAGTGTTAAATTTTGACACCAAAACGCGTAACCTATTTTTGACCCAAGGGTCATACCTTGAACAATTTTTGTTTTCCATGCCCTTAAGGTACTATATACGAAAGCATTAGGCTCTAAGGCCTTCTTGTTTATAAGATAATTTTTTTTTAATTTGGTCAAATTTACCCGCTAATGACCCCTAGTTGCGCCGTATGGGGA
>JAUMGZ010131543.1:0-17134 GCA_032359645.1 Pododesmus macrochisma
ATTTTAGATAAAAATAACGTTAAAGATACTAACTTTTGTAATAGAAAAACACATATTTTTGAAACAATGTTTTTGACACAATGTTTTTGACCAAATTTTTAATTTTAATGCATATATAAGCCGCACCTTTATATAGGCCGCAGACCTGACAACTAGGGGAAAAAGTAGTGGCTTATAATCCAGAAAATACGGTAAGCTATTTGATAACCATCAATTCTAGATTTGTTGTTGTATCATTTCAGGAATTAAGAGTTATTCAGAATATTGAAATTGTAATGTTCAACTACAATGTATATTAATAATAATATCAGTTAAACTTAGCTTGTACATGTGGCATCTATATATATATATAGCTTTTAAAATATGTTAGCATTAACTGTTTGTGCTTTAAAAAGAATTATTACGTCATTCTTCTTTAATCATACTATTCAGTAAATACAAGAGTTTTCAACAGTGTATAATAAATAATCTTCTATTGCATTTGTAAAATAACTCCAGAATTAGTCTATACAGAAATTGATTATGAGCCATAATGCTAATAAATTACCTCTGACTCATTTTTTTCTTGAAAATGAAACTTGTCTTGATTTCACAGAAAACATGTACATGTAGTTTATTTTCATATTTACCTGCTTGTGCATGATCCGTTAATAAAGAAGGTATATAAAAACAGAATGGCACCCATGTGTTAATTTCTGATTGAATAGATTACACTAGCATGTAAAATATAATGTACCATGAATGTGCTTTATTCTGGATTGCTTCTTCACCCTGCAATTTGTTGAGTCAAAGTAACAATATTTGACTATATATGCCATTGTGAATGTTTAATTTTCTGCCTCTATATGCACCGACTGATGATGTACAGCTGGGAAAGATCAAAGTTTAATTTACAATACTTTGCACAACCAGTTTAGACAGTTAATGTTTTAATGTATCTTTGTATTTTATTGAATTAATGATGTAAAATTACAACTCAAATACGCATTGCATAGATTTACGCATGAATAATTTCATTATTGGTGACGAAAAATCATCCTATCTTTTATATTATACCCACGTGTAGGAAATGAAATAGTTTTATTTGCCTGAAGTAATTGTCAGCAAGAAGCTCTAGTTGTATATTCAAGTTTATGTTTGGATTAAAGCATGATTAAGTTTTGATTCTCCAGATAATATATTTGTTACTAATGGATGATTAAACAAGCAGCACTTTGATTTTACTGATTAGGGTTGGATCCTATACATTGTGAGTTAGCTATATAGTCCTTGGGGTATAGTGAAGTTTGCCAGGCTTCTAAAACATACAATATATAGTCAGCTAACTGCCTTGTGGGGTTGCACTGTAGTGTGTGTGGAATGGAGATGTATGAAAATGCAAAACTTAATGTTGACATTTCTTTAACTGTTGTGTGTCTATGCGTGTGTGCATGCGTGTTTTGAATGTTGATGAATTGATCATTTCAGTCCATGTTAAAGCACCTGAAGATAATTTATTTGCTTTACACATTGAAATGATTTTAATCTGTATGATATGCATTCACCAATGTTATCTAATAAGTGTTTTTATGTTCATTAACAAAATGAGACACATCTTATTGTCTGGAGTATTACATCCTGTGTAAAGCTTGGTCAGTTGATGTCATTTGACATAAGATATTTTAAAGACCTATATCTTGATTCCTTCTATCTATGTTCGCTACTGTATACATGTATAGTGTAGAATTATAAAGATTAGAGATAACCTTAGATTATCATACTGACATGGTCATGTAGTCCAGTGCCCACAACTTGTTGTAAAATGTTGTTGGAACAAATGAAATTTTCATTAATTCAGCTGTAATATTATATATACATTGTACATGTACATCATGTACATTGTCCTATACTAAAATATGTCGTTTTGCTTAAGTATTCAGTTTTAATAGTACTGTACAAGTAAACTATGTAGATAATTACAGTTTATATAAACAAAAATATTAATTACAGGAGTTGAACTATAGGTCTATACATGTAGATCTAAATCTGTCATATTTTAGTTACAGATAAATCATTTGAGAATTTGAGATGTATTGATAATTCTTCAACATAATATACATACATGCACAAAATGCTACCTGTACATTATTTACTGACATTATAAAACTGTTTCAACTTAGCCATTTTATGTATACTGTTACAGAGAAAACATTTTCTATGATTATGTGTATATATGCTGATTTCAACATCTTGTTGAATTACAATGCTTTGGTCATTGTCACCATAATATTGTCAAGTAATGTTCAATCCACTGTTCGTAAAGATCTGCACAAAATATTGACCAGGAAACTTCTTGCTAGATCTGAGAGAATCATGTCAACTGACCATTTGGTGTTAAAATGCAGTCATTAAAATCAATAATTCAGGTTTTCTTCATTGTCCAGGAACCCAGGATGAGGTCACTTCTTGATCATTATCCTTGCTTTATTTGGTGTTAATCATACGGCAGAAGGGTTAATCCTCTTGGAAACAGAATAATAATCAGCGTAGCTATGAGTACAGAAGAATTCACTTTTTGTCAACATGAAATATGCACTAATAAATGATTTTGGTCGGTCCTGAATTCAGAATACATATTAGTCATTAATGTGTTATTGACAAATCTGCGTTAAAGAATTAATGTATGAGGTATTATCATTAAAAGGTTTCAATATACTAAATATTGTGCACAAATATAGAAGAATGTGCAATGTGTTAAACCATACTACAGTTAAATCAGACACATATAGAAATAAAATACAATTTTACATGTAATCTCATATTCACAAAGTCTTTATTCAATTTATAAGTTTTAACCTTCTTTGTACTGGGAAATAAGCTCCCTGAATGCAATGAGTTTTTGAGAAAAGCATCTTAAAAATGTCTTTGTGTAAAATTGTCCTGGAATTGACACAGTATTGATTTTCGTGTGTTTTACATCTAACATAGAAGACATGTGGCCTCAAGAAGCCTCTCTTGACGCTAATATAAACACATTTGCGTGGATTTACTATAGAGCTATTATATATCTGTTTTAGACTATTCATTAATATAAGCATTAATATATATGTCTTATAGAATAGCCTATTAATGTTTTGTTGAAAATTATAGATGCTCACAGTTGAATTTTAATCTTATTTATTTAATTTGTTACACATACCATGTATTTTTCACATTAGTTTTTTCTTTCTATGTAAAATTCAGTCTTTATCACAAGACTTGTAACATAACTTTATTAAATATCAACAAGGTTCATTCAGTTGAAAGTTCAAGAGTTTACATCACTGCATTTTGCTATAAAATTTTACCTTTTTAAAAGAAGCTTTAAGTTGGTGATAAATTGTTGTTCTATTTAAAGGTATGCCCAATTAAGGCAAGCTTTACTGTGCTCAAAACAGCTCTTACTTCAATAGATCTTCCATAGATAATTAATGTTGTGCATGACTTATAAATGTAAACATTGATTTGAATTTCATTTTTCATTGGTATAAAGGGCATAAATCTTGTACTTTAGTTCTACTGTAAGTGAATACTGTCATTAAGGATAGGGTTGACTTGACATGTAATGGACCATTTAAGATTTATTTAGAGAAGTAATTCTAGATGTATTTAACAGTTTGTTAAGATAATCATCTTGCTGGATCTGAGTATGATTGAAGCAGTTGGCTACTACATATAGGAAACACTTAGCACTACAAACCCTAAACCTCTCTAGATCTGTTAAATGTAGGTAAGATATTTGTAGATGTTTTTTAATAAGTATATAAGTAATAACCTGGAGTACTGGATCATATGGCATACCTCAGAGATCTACGTGAAGTGTTCTACTACACAATATAGCTAGTTTCCTGGAGAATTCAAGGGATGGGGGTTCATGATCTCAACCATATGTTCCCTTTGTGCTGAATATAGAAAGGCAAATATTTTTCTTTTCAATTACACTAATCAGAAATGCCCTACTGTTCCTCTGTCTACAAGCCTTAAGAATATTTGTAAGTCAAGTTGTACTACAGCTGTACGTATATAGTAGGAACTAGGTAGATCACCTGGTAACCTATAAACATGGCTTTTATCTTATTAACAAGATTTCAATCTTTTAATATCCCACACAGACTGATCTTCGTAGACTGATGGTTGTGTTTCCCTCCCATGTTTCAATTGCAAGTGCCAAAAAATATTTTCCTTTTTGTACATCTTAATATAATGTTCTTTTAATCATGAAAATGTCAATATTGTAGTTGTATAGACGCATTATGACCAAAATAAATATTTTGTGTTCCGATATAGTTTAATACTTGATTAATATTGTTGTTTTTATGCTAGATAAAGCCTTACATTATTCTGTTGATGTTTAAAGAATGAATAAACATTGCCAGTGGCAATAACACTATGCCATACACAATCAAACTCTATCAGGTATATACGGTAGCTATGTGTACATGTAGGGAAACTTGAATATCATTTGTAATACCGGGTACTCTATGTTTTGCTTTAAAACATGTAAGAAAAATAAACTACAGAAAAAGAGTTGTTATATAGCGCTATATACATGTATGTATATAAACTTTACTGCTGTGTATGCTTTGTTTTGTTATATACTCGTAAGAAAAATAAAATACAGAAAAAGAGTCAATTACATGTACAAAATGAACTGTAGTGGTAATACTGTGTAAACTAGCTAAAGTTGCACATTAACTCAGAGATGTAACCATACACTGCAGCCAGACACTGGAATTATTTCAATTTATAAAGGCTTGTACGGAAATAAAACCAATTTGTATTAGTTTGGATCTGCTGGCTTTTCCTGTTTATATATGTATTAACAAGCATGAGTGTTGGCTGTACTCTATTCAACCAATTACCTGGCCATCTCGCCAAATAATTGGGTGGGCTTAAAATATCTCATACAATACAACAGTGCAAAGTAAACACATGTTTCTGAATGAAATAACTTTTGATCTTTTGATAGCCAAATAAATTAACATTTTGAATTTACGACCTTTAGGAGATCAAAGTAGAAGTCTGTAAGACCTGTCTGTATGATTGTTTACATATACAGCCAGGTCAGTAGAATTATTATCTGTATCCTCAATGTAAATATGCAGTTGGGCCAAACAAAACCATGCACTGTTTCTGCTAAACCAAACTACCCTAATTTTTATATTAGCTCATAAGTAAGCTTTTGAAGAGATTTGGGGAAATTTTCTGACAATCAGTAATGTTAAATTAACACTCCTCAATGCCTCTATAAAGCCTATGTAAAAACTTTAAGTAAAATAAAAAGATTTAACAACCTACCTACCTACCCATATACAAATGTTTTAATTCTTTCTTGACTTTTATATTAATGAAGCCCACCTTCATGTAATTGAATTCATATTTATAAAGAAAGGATTAATCATTACATAATGAAATGTTAAGTATTGTAACTTATTAAATAGTATTTAATACAACCTCATAGAGTTGTAGTATTACAACCTCATTGACTATATTCACGTTAAGACAAGTACTGGTCGTAACGATATTGTATGAGGTATATCAATGGTAGCTTATCAATGAAGGACATGTAAACAAGCCATAGACTGTAACCTTGTAGGATAATCTGTAATATTCAATATATTAACACTCTGGCACTCTGTTGAAAGATAATCAGATAATTATACTTTATGTCAGTCCTGTCTGACATTTAAACAGTGCTGACACTTCAATAGACCGGGACCATTGCCCAGATATCAACTTATAGGGACATAAACTTGGATAGTTACCCCCTCGTACTACTATAACTGACCACCTCGTACTACTATAAAAGACCCCCTGTACGACTATAACAGACCCCCTCCTACTACAATAACTGACCACCTCAGTAGCTGGTAGAGTGTTTTCTTCGTGTGTGGTAGGTCACAGGCATAGTAGGTCGCAGGTTCCATACCTGACCGCACCACAGCACCTAAGACATAACAATTAGGTAGTCTTTTTACTAAAACTCATGTCAAATGATAATGTGACTGCACAGCATGATATTTCAGTGAGACAGCACTATTAATATATAAGTAACCATCAGTGCACTCTGTTTGTTTATTTGGGTTTAGCATCCCTTCAACTCATGTATAGGTCATATCAAGGCGGTGTCTGCTTGTGACAGTGTGCATTTATGGCGACTTTATAGTGCTGTCTCACTGAAATATCACCCATTGACATGATACTTCACTCGTTCCCATTATCCTGACACAGAGCCAATCAGCCCTCCTCTTACCTAGTTATGCTGAACGCTCAGCAGGTAGCTAGAATTCGAAGATTGCCTAATCTTAACGTCTTAGGTTTTGACATGACCAGGATTCGATCCCACGACCTGGGATTCTAGCACCAGTCTACCAGCATGAAACAAACAACCTAACCATTGGGTCAGGCCACTACGCTGGTCAGTGCACTGTCACAAGCACCTTATAAGTAAGTCTTATAAGACTGATAACACATACATATAGCTCTTATTGGCAACTGAGAATTTATGTGTTAAGATATCAGTATTCAGTTTTTTAAAACTTTATAAAGATCTCTTTTTTTGTTTTATGTATCTACACCACTCAATGAATGTTTCGTTTAGATCATAAAGTCCAATGTATTTACTGTTTATTATATTGATCATTATGTCAATATGGGTGTTCAAGTAGTATTTATTGCCTATCAGGCTAGCTGGGTTGTAACTGTCTAATGCACTAATGATTTGTAGACTGGTTAACTTACTTTAATTCACTGCTCGGTGCTCTGCAACACAGCTTTGATGGAAAGAAGTAAACAAAGGAAAAGAACCAGTCTATGATGATCTGTTCCTGAATTAGGGATGGACATGTCATGATCACCTGTACATAGAAAACTGGGCACATATTTATTTCACAAAATCACTGTAGCAGAAAGGGAAGATGTCCTGATATACCCTTAACTATGTAAAGAACAAAAGAAGAAATTCTTATTTTTAATAAGCTAGCATAACTTGAGTAGTATCAAATACGACAGGTGTACTATATGTATATATAGCAAAGGAATGTTTTTATGCACATCAGATGTTTTATGTTACACAAAAATTAGAGTGTTCAAAATTGTAACCTCAACTCAGACTGCAATAGATTCAACTTTTAGACACAGTTATGTAAAATGTTAAAATGTTGAATACCTCCTCCTCAAAAATACAATAAAATTTAAAAAAAAAAAAAAACCAAAAAAAAAACCCAATGAACTTATATAATTAGTAGCACTAAATGAGGATCCACAAATTTAGTTGAAGCTGTAACTTATGATACCTTTATATTTTATTTAGTTTCCAAAATGGTATACAGCTGTATGTTGGTTGTTACTTCACTCCATTAAACGCAATTCATATTACATTTATAAATAAACAGGACTGTATGGGTGATTTGTATTCATAGCGTACACCTAAAGACTGTATTTTAAACCCAGTGGTGTTTTGTCAGAATAAAGATCTCCATTCACACCTGTACTTCTGTAATGGGTGTATTCTATTGTATGTAAATTACTGTGGTGTACCTTACCTATGATCTATCGGAAAATAAACACATACTGCTAGAGAACAGACAAAAGTTGAGCAGGGAATTAAATTACAATATGAATGACTTTAATCATATCCTGTTTTAAATGTTTTCATTGGATTGGCATTGTTAAAGAGGACATGTCAAGAGCTTTTTCACACACCCTTAATAACAGAGATTACATTCCAATATATAAGAACTTCAGTTCTGCACTCTAACTGATAACATATGCATTCATAGGTATTTAGTTTAGCTGTGACGGTAAAGCCATTTGTTTCTACCGGTAATAGTTATTTTTGGTACCAGTTGTTTCCTGTAATTTTTAACCTGCTACATATATAACAATATATTGTACATGTTTGTACCAGTTGTTTCCTGTAGTTTTTAACCTGCTACATATATACAATATATTCATTGTATATGTTTGTACCAGTTGTTTCCTGTAATTCTAAACCTGCTACATATACAATGTATACAATGTATTGTACATGTTTGTAACAGTTTTTATCCTGTAATTGTAACCTGCTATATATATACAATGTATTGTACATGTTTGTAACAGTTGTTTCCTGTAATTGTAACCTGCTATATATATACAATGTATTGTACATGTTTGTAATGTTAGGAAAAAAGGAAAGTCATAACAGTACAAAGTAGAACACTGACCTTTCTATGTAACATAAATATGAATTAATCATGATGGTTTCTATCTTTTCATCACAGTTGTATAATTTTTTTTGAAGTTTCCTGTAATTTTTAGCCTACTACATGTACACTGTATGTTAGAAAAGAAAGGGAAAAGTCATAACAGTGCAAAGTAGGTCAATGTGACCTTTTTATGAACATGTACATGTAAATTAAAGTCTTGATGGTTTTGTTTTTTCATCACAGATCATCAATAAAAGTAAGAAATGCATATTTTAAGTTGATAGTGGAAGTCATTAATTTACATTTAGTGGGTTTGACTGTTCCTGATTGTAAGAGCAGTTTGAAAAAATAAAGGATATATTATTGAAATATTCTAAAGACTATAACATGATAGCTATAGAATGAGTCAAGTTATATGAAAGTGAAATCCTATTAATGTGTTCTTCCATTACTATCATACCAAGACGTAATTACAGCGTAATCATGATGTAAAGACTGCAATGGAATTACCACCACATGTCTTTATTAGTATAAAACACACCAATGACGAATATACATGTATTGAAGTGAGATCAATATGGACTTTATCACCAATGTTAAAAGTGATTTTGTACTCATTTTTACAACATCATGGACTGAAAGATTTACTACATTTTGACAAGGACACCAATTGATCTATGATAAGATGTAGTTGTCTTTGTCTTTGTTGTATTAACTGAACCGACTCATACAGATCTGGATCAATCCGTACATGAAAGTAAAACTCACTGTAATCAATAGCACTTTAGGAAGAAAGGATTCCGAATACAAACACTACTAGTCGTCTCATTTAACTCATTGACAGTTAATAATGTGTTAAGCATTTTAAAATGAAAATGTCATATGATTCACATGTTTTAAAACACAATTGTTGTGTTACTCCATTGTGTTATTCTCACACAGTCATATTGATGTGAAAGATAAGTAGCTTTTATAATATATATTAGGATCAATACTTTAACAAAATATGTTTGTATATATATATATATATGTGTGTTGTGAACAACTGAGACAATACATTGTCCTAAGTAAAACTTTTTAATCCTCCTGAATTTTTTTTAAATGTTATAGCTGTCACACGGGATGTCCGTCTGTCTGTCCGTTGCTTGTCCAAATGATAAATTGAAAAAAGAATGGTCACACAAAGTTCAAACTCTGCGTCAGTTGCCTTAGGAGGTGCATATATTGCTATTGATTTTGGGCGTGGTCTGCCAAACGCCAAGGTCACCATTGCTAAAAATAGAATTTCTTGCGTGTGTGGCTTGTCCTGATGATAATTTCAAAACAAATGATAACACAAGGTTCAAACTTGGTGTGCGGGTTGCCCTATGGATGCCCAAAACGCTATTGATTTTGGGTGTGGTCAACCAAAGGTCAAGGTCACCATTGCTAGAAATAGAACTTTGCATACAATGTATAAGTGGCTTGTCAATTCAAGATGATAACTTAAAAATGAATGAGCATACAATGTTCAATCTTGAATTCTTGATATATGGGTTACTCTAGTGGCTGCACAGAACCCTATTGATTTTGGGTATGGTCTCTCAAAGGTCAAGGTCACCATTGCTAAAAATGAATTTTTGCTTTTGTGTGGCTTGTCCAGGTGATAAGCTGAGAAAAAGGATTGAAGACAATTTAAACTTGGTGTGTGGGATGCCCTAGGGTATTTATTTAGGGTGTGATTCGCCAACTATAGAACCAGCCATAAATGCATATTCACAATATTAACTAAGGAATACAATGTTTCACAAAAACATTTGACCAACATGGCCTTCTTGACTGCCCTTCTTAAATAAACACAAATCAATGATGTTTCAATAATAAATACTGCACATGGTTTTTTTTTCGGGGGGATATGCTGCCCCTGGCAGCTTTCTATTTAAAGATATCTCGCCGCAACGAAGACGGGAAAGCAAGATTAAAGTGTTGCTTTTCCAGCGATGGCTGCGTCAACATTTAGATTTAGCTCCAACGTTAAGTTTTGATTTTTGTATATTTCTCCAAAAGTGCTAGGGCATTCATACTTGGATCATAGTTACATATAAGACCATGCATCACATTGTATACTAGAGATGCTGAATATGACCTATATATTATGGTCCATTGACTTTGATGCTAGATTCCAGGGCATTCATACTTGGATCATCGCAACATCTAAAACCATGCATCACATTGTGTACTGCAGACGTGAATATGACCTATATATCATGGTCTGCTGACTTTGTTTGATGCTGAATTTTGCATTTGGCTCATCGCTAACTTTTTGTTTTTAGTCTATTTTTCAAAAAGTGCAAGTGTTTTGGCATTCATACATGGGTCATGGTGAAAACTGTAAACAAAATTTAATTTTTTTTCTACCATGTACATGTGTTGATTGATGGTCAAAGTGGAAACAGCCAGACATATCATTCAGCGGAATTCTTGTTGATATAAAAAGGGGAAAGTTGATTAGATGATATTACAATTGAGTTTGAGATACATTGGGCACCCTAATTTGTTTATCTTTCAAGCATAATTCATATATCTTCTACATGTAGTTGCTTGTTTTATTGGAAAAATAGCTACAGGTCATAATCTGGACTGACACTGCAAACTAAGACTGACTTCTAATTGACAGATACTACATGCATACATGCTTATCCAACAGATTGACCTTTTGATCATAATGTCTTCATATTTGGTAATATAATGTCCTTGTACTATCTTTTAAAATGGAGACAAGTAAGCCACAATGTTGCTTAATACAGTAGGCCAATGTATTCCAAAGAACTCTCTTTTGATATCTAATTTGACACTCAGTCATTAGGTCACATTGAGTGCCAGTTCCAAATCCATGGCAATTAATTGTGAGTGGCTGTTAGTATGTTAAGTTTACTCTTTTATCAGATTTTATAATTGAAGGTATGAAACTAGCTTCTGTGGAAGCCTACCAATGTTTTAATACATTGAAGGTATGAAACTAGCTTCTGTAGAAGCCATCCAATGTTTTAATACATCGAAGGTATGAAACTAGCTTCTGTGGAAGCTGTCCACTGTTTTAATACATTGAAGGTATGAAACTAGCTTCTGTGGAAGCCTACCAATGTTTAAAAAATAATACACCAGAGATCTTCCACAGAGGCTAGTATGAAACTAAGCAGAGAAAAAAATGTATTATAATGTAGCACTTATACTATGTCTATGCGCCATTCCTCTCAAATTATGTCAGTAAAATACATTTTATGTTTTATAATTGTTATTTCAGTGACAGCTGGGGAAGATTTCCTACCTGAACAGGAAGTGTATGGAATTGTGGGAGGAAATGTGTCCATTCCTTGTCTTAATGAGCATGTGACAACAGTAGACCCTTCCACGGTTCTTGTGGTATGGAAGAAAGAAGAACTGTTTTTACTGTCGGCAAAAACCATAGATGGACAGTTGTCTGTTAGTTACTTGGACACATCCCTTCAAGACAGTGCCAAGTATGGAGTGACCAGTACTTATCATTTAGTAGTGGACAAACTGACCATCAGTGACACGGCTGGATACACCTGTGCTGTGATTATTTTCTCAGACAGTACCCAGACAGTACAGAAGGATCGATACAATAATAAAACTCTTCTTTATGTTCAAGGTAATATAATTTAAAAATAATGATGTAAATATTATTAACGTACCCCTTCATCTAAACAGTTTGCTTGTTAAAATGTTATCTACATAACAATTTCAGCTACATAAGGAGGCTTAGCCATACTTAACTAATACAGGCAGAATTTTGTTCACACTTTCAGGTCGACTTTCTGATAACTTGCAAATGACTTTTTGAGATCAAAGATAGAAAAATACTTATTTTTGCAAAAAGTATGATGGTACGAGTGGAAATCAAACAAATGTGCATAAACATGATGTAAAAATTTAATTGCCGCTTTACCATTGAGGTAGTTGGAAAAAAAGAGAGGTAACTTTTGTATCTTTTAAGATGTAACAAGAATGTGACTTCATCAAAATATGAAAACAACAGGAAGTTATGAATTTGTGATGAAATACCTTAAGGCTTATTATGTCTAGAGCTTCTAAAGTGTGAGGTGGATAAAATGACAAGTATTAATGGTATACTTAATATGATGTAACTTTAAGTACCATCAATATTCCATGTTATACACTACTGCCATAATTATGTCTCTGTTAGAAAATTGAATCTAAAATTACATAACCTACATGTAACATTCTACAAATCACACTTTAATTGCTGCTTTCCTTAAGTTAAAGAGTAACAGATTGATCTCACTTAAGACATTTCTTTGGGTCAAGCATAACATCAATTTACCCCCTATAACATACACTTGTACATAGCAAATCAAACCATGTTGTGAAAAGGAGTGCTTGAAGAAACTGCATTTATTGAAGAGAACACTACAGTTATAATCCACTTGTGTCATAAATCCTCCAAAATTAATGTCGGCTAAACTTGGTAGGGAGGAAGCATCCCTAGGGAAAGGGGTGTTTACAAGCTTAAGGGTGCCAATATATAGAAACATTGAAAAATTTCAAAAATCTTTTGCTGTTTAAATAAAGCAGAATGTGTGCAGTTTAATGCTGTCAAATGTATGTTAGCAACCTTGGTGCTACATTATAACTATCTTACAGTTTATATTACTACATTCAATGTAGTTGGATACAGGTAAGTAGTAACTGACATTTGTGAAGTTTGTGAGAAAGAGATTGTTTGTAACTGTGTTGTACTCTTATTCATGTTTGTCTAAGTGTTAAAAAATAATTAAATTATAAAAATAAAAAAAAGCAGCCCTTGTGCATTGAGAACCAAGTATGATGTTCAAGTCATTCTTAGAAAAAGGGACACATATTTGTTAGAATTGTGGGGTTCAGGCCTGGGTGGGGAGGGGCTGTTGGCAGATGTTTTGTTGGCCATTATGTATTATGCAGCAAGCTCTCTTAATAAAAGACTTATTTAATTGTAATGGACAGTGATTAATAACAACAGTGAAGTAACATGCAATTATTTTCTTATTTGTTTTTCCAAATTTTGCTTCATTTTTTAACAATTCATACATAAGAAGACAATATGCTAAATATGTCAAATTGTAACACAGTGCAACAATATTATAAAAGTAGTAATATCTAAATATAGAGTATTTTAGGACTGAGGTGTACATTTCACTATTTATATAAAAGCAAACATGTTTAATGTACTGTTTCAACAAAGTTGTTAATTATTTTCTTCATTTGTAGATGTACCCAGTATTCCAGGAATACCAAACATTAACAGTGTTCACTCTAGGAATGCTACCATCACCTGGCAGCACAGTCTCCAGGACAATAACAGTCCTCTATTTGCATATGCCATTCAAGTCAAACTGTAAGTATGCAGTAATTTTACTGTAATATGCATGTGTTGACCAGTCATTGTTTCAAGTGTAATGCAAATGTATTTCGCTGTATAAAATGTTTGAATATTTGGGTACAAATTATTCTAGAACATTCATGATCTGTGAAAATCAGCAAAATTAAGTACCGGTATAAAAAAGAGATATTGATACTGTGTCTTATTATAGGAATTTTCTTACATGTTTTTTCATGTTTCAGTTCCAAATGAAAGATATGAAATACTGTAATTTTATTATTTTTATTAACGGTATGAAATTTCACACAAATATATTTCTGTTTAACATTAAAACTTACAAAGACATTGAAATTTCAGAAGTATACAGTATTCTGTACTATTTTGTTGTTTTGAATATTAGGTCACCAACTGTATCATGGGAGTCAGCACAGGAGTTGTCCGTATCCATGACAACCAATGACACACCTACAGCTACAGTATATAACCTCCTACCCCACCAGGTGTACCGAGTACGTGTGATAGCTGTCAACAGTGTAGGGCGTAGTGAGCCCAGTCAGAACAGTGACTTGTTCATGACCATGTCAGAGGGTAAGAGAATTTTATTTAATGGAATATCTAGGTGTGACTATCATTATCAAGGCAAACTTTATAAAAAAAAATTACCATTGACTCATTGCATCAAGACATTCACGACGGCAATTAATCCATAGTTTGATGTATTGTTACACTGTGTTATATTAAATTTAGAGTTATTGCCCTTGGCATCTTGACAACAGAACTCTTCATATGTAAATAGTCCACAAACTGTCATTTATATTGTTAATGTGAATACTGTCATTGTGATTGTGATGTAACTTTAAATGTGATGTTGATGAATACAGACATGTTGTAAAAGTTTCCTTTATTGATAGTCATATTTATCACTTACAGCCCCGACAGGTGCTCCTATCATTGTGGAGAACAGTAGTCACGTGAGTACAGAGATTGTACTCCGTTGGCGGGCACCAGCAGCAGGTCAGATTAACGGTGAAATAAAGAGCTATGAGATAGAATACAAAGAAAATAACATCAATGCACCCACACAGATAATAACAGAAGAAAACAAGGATGCCACTGTAAGTGTGCAATATTTAATTGAAGATAATTTCTGAAGTATAAAGTTTTGCTAAGTATGAAATTTATGAAAATTTCATTGTTTTGTTGCTTCTCTTTATAGCCTAGATACTTTATAGGGGAAACAAATCATAATAACATTGTCTTTCTTGGTTCTTGCAGACTATTTAGCTGTGCCTTGAAAATGACTATAGTCAACATTTACCTGGAAAAAACTCTGAATTCTGGGGGAACCCTGAATTTTGTCAGATGTCTTGAAAAGTCCATGCGTTTTTTACATTAGCAGCAGTACGTTCAACGCATGTCAACGTATTTGCCCTAATTTTGAGCACAGAGAAAATATTTGAAGTATTTTGCAAGAATCAGCTAGATCTCTGGTGTCAATTAGTGATCTGGTCTATAGCCTAGTACTGGGGATTGTTTCTTCCTTTAGCTTATAACAAACAAAAACCAATGGTTCTGGATGTTTACAATCTCTCTCAAGCAAACATGGCGCACAGTATCACCTTTGTACCTCCTTCAAAATTTGTTGCCATGACCTTGAAAAATCAATTCCCTTGAATTTTGAATTTTGCATGAGCCCCAATTTTTTTATATTAAAAAATATAAGATATTAAATTGACTTTCATTATTTTGTACAGTAAAAATGACATGTTATTGAATTTAATCAAAAACTTTTGTTATAACTTAAAGTGATTGATTTTGTTTTCAGAATATCACGATCATCAAGCTGAAACCATTCACAGAATATGTTGTGTCCATCAAAGCCATAAATGATGTTGGCAGTGGACCACCATCAAAGGCTGTTGTAAGAACAGCGGAAGGAAGTATGTATTGTGTTAATAGTGGTATTAAGAGCAATATCTGTCTCAAATCACAAAACATAATAAGACTAATAATAACTGATTACATTAAAAGATTCATTAAAAGAAATTCTTTGTCACTGCTGTACCTCAAAACACAGAAATAAGAAGACGAACAATAGTTAATTTTATAAATAAAATATTCTAAGAAATTCATTGTTATTGCTGTATCTTATAACACAGAACAGAAGATGACTAACATTAACTGATAATATGAATAATTTATTTAAAGAAATTCTTTGTCATGGCTGTACCAAGACTAACAATAACTTATTATATTAATATTTTATTTAAAGGAATTTTTCATTAATTGCTGTATCTTAAAACGCAGAATATATACAGACTAACAGTATCTAATTACATGTTTTACTAATTTATTTCAAGAAATTCTTTGTTATGCTGACTTAATGTTAATTGATTTGAGGCTAAGTTTCTATGTTAAAAAAATTGTGCTCTCGAACATTGTTCAAATGGAAAATACAAGGATTTAGTGACATTCAAGATGAGGCAAATCACATTACTTTTAGTGTCATACCTGGAAATATAAAGTCAAAGTTTTCAACAGATCATCATTAACCCATCTTCTGTTGACTATTATGGTACGCTGAAGACGTTAAACTACACATTGCTTGCTAGATCATCCATAGATAAAGTAGATGTTTCTTGTTGCACTACAATTATCCTATTGACCACTAATGTCGCATTTAGTTCACAAAATTCAGGGGTGAATGAGTTCTGGATTAAAAGTCGCATCTGTATATAAGTCGCAGGGCTACTTTTGGAGATTTTTTGCAACATATAAGCCGCACCTTTATATATGCCGCGGCAGAACATAAGCCGCAAATTTCCAAAATTGCCAAGATGTACAGCCATATTGTATGTACACCATTTGTGAACCCCATAATTTAACAATTAAAACGTTAACAGAAACATACACAGTACATTCAACCATTAATAATAACCACATATAACATCAAGAACTATCTAATTTTTGAGATAAAAACAACGTTAAAAATACCATCGTTGGTAATAGAAAAACACAATATTGAAACAATTTTTTTTACTAAATACCATCTTTGGTAATAGAAAAACACAATATTAAAAACAATTTTTTTTACTCAATTTTTAATTTTAATACACATATAAGCAGCGGCTTATAATCCGGAAAATACGGTAAATGGATTTTAATATTTCCCTTATCTTCTCTGTTCAGTGTCGATATCACTTCTTTAATTGTTAATCTTCATAGGACCTTCAAAACCAAGAATCATTCACACATCCCAGAAGATGTCACGTTCCATGTTTGTTAGTTGGGAAGCCCCAAAAAACCTGCGTGGAATTCTCAAGTCTTATGAGCTGCAGTGGACACACAACAACACAATAAAGAAGCAGAACATTACTGGTCAAGTGTCAACTACAAAAAAAGCTTATATATCAGGCCTAGGTAAGACTAACTTTAACAAGGAAATGTAAATTACAGCAGAATAAAATAGTTTTTTAGTCCATCTGGACCGAAGGTCCAAGGTGGACTTTTCTCATACAAATCCCGTCCGTCGTCCGTCGTCCGTCCG
>JAUMGZ010131654.1:0-17133 GCA_032359645.1 Pododesmus macrochisma
GCGAGTCAGGTCATCAACTGTAGAGTCAGAGGAGTTTGTGGTTTTATGAAATGACCTTTTATTTCACTGTTTTAGAACGTTATTACAGAATGTGATATAAATGTGCGATGTTTATTTATCATGTACACAGATTTTGTGGGGTTTAACAGGTATTTAGAATAAAAAGTACTGAATTCGACCTTATAGGCTTCCATGTCCATGTTGAAATCTGTGGAAACTATTAAACGATTCCACCGCCTAAAATAGATATGCACGTATTTCAAGTATGAAAGGCGAGATTTCCTGTCCTCAGTTTTATAAATTAGAACTTCAAAATCTTGCTACGAACTTTCATGTTAATAAACCTTGGTGTGAAATTTGAAATTGATTTGTTGATTATTACTCAAGATAGTTAGCAGAAATTAATTTCTATGAGAACAAGGGACAAGATCTCCATTAATTACAGTCAGATAATAATGGATATCAAACTTGTCCCGGCTTTATAACAAAGACATAGGATTGTCTGACTTGACAGGCAAAATTTTCTTCAGTCCAATGAATTACATAATTTATACTGAATTTATATGAATGCTTTTGAACTGTGATCAAAGAACATTACTTACATGGAGCAGTATATTTTATTAAGAATTTCAAAAGAATGGCCATACATGTCTTGTTCCAAGCAGATTTTGTTTGATTTGATTTTTTAAAAGCCTCGGTCGCTTATTAGGTCGAATTCGGAATCCTTAGTACCGAATGTGATAGCAGTGTGTAACATTTCTTTTCATTTACATAGATTGTGTAGAGTTAAAGATTTATTGTAGAGTTAAAGATTAATTGTAGAAATGTTAGGAAATAGAAAAACTAGAAGAAGGAAATCATGTAGAGCAGACAGTCACAAAATAATGCAATATTAAGGTTTACTTACTTAATATCATGAGCATGGTCGGTGAGGAATAGAAAAAATACTCAAGATTTGTTAGATATAATTCTGCTCTTTCTCCTCCTCCTCCTCCTCATTTTTAGTCCATCTTGATTGAAGGTCCAAGGTGAACTTTTCTCATAGAAATCCCATCTGTAGTCATCCGTCATAAACTTTTCACATTTTTCGAATTCTTTTCCTAAACCACTAGAGCAAATTTCATCCACACTTGGTCTGTTGTATCCATAGGGGAAGGGGATTCAGATTTGTTTAAATGAAAGGTCTTGGCTACTAGGGGGCCAAAAGGGGAAATTTTAGAAAATTTAAACAAAAGTTCTTATGAACTTAGAGCTAATTAATGTTGTTGATATGTGGTAACTTTAGGGCATAGAGAATCAAGTTTGTTGAAGCCATGACCCTAAGGTCAGAAGTATGCAAATGCAAAACATTTACTTCCTATTTCAACCAGATGGACGTAAAGGCCTGATGGGCCGTTTGATATAATATTCTTTCATTTGAAAAAAAGTACATGATTTTAATTGTACATGCAATTTGCATTGTAAGCTAATATAAGCTCTACATATTTAAAATAAATATTTCTACAGTCTTTCTTCTAATAAACTATTAGGCTTAGAGCTTAATGCTTTGATATGCAGTAAATTTAGGGCATAGAGAACCAAGGTTGTTCAAAGCGTGACCCTTGGGTCAAAAATAAGTTACCCATTTTGGAGTCAAAGTTCAACACTATAGCAAATATGTCAACTTTTCACATTTCGACTTCTTGTCCAAAACTACTGGACCAATTTCATCCTAACTTGGTAGGAAGTATCCCTGGGTGAAGAGGTTCTAGATTTGCTGAAATGAAGGGGCTCGGCCACCAGAGGGGCATCAGGGGAGATAACTTTAATATGCATTGGGGGAGATAACCTTAATATGTATCAGGGGAGAAAACTTTGATCATTTGTAGTTGCAGTTATTTTTTTATTTCCTGTAATAAGGTAGCTGTTTAGTTCCACTTTTATGGGTGTTTTATGAATTTTTATCATTGTAACACCAGTACACAATTCATTAAGCTGCTGCAATTCAAACCAAGGATAAAACGTTTCAATACTGTAAATGATGTCATGACTGCAAATGTGACTTTTTCAGCAGCAGACAGGAAAATGTTATTTATGCTTAAAAAGACATCACCACTAAATATATATGAATATACAAATGAATTTGAACTGATGTGACTTAATAATTCAGTCAGTTTTTAAATGCATTAAAATTAATTCATCGTTGCTGTTCTAGATTTATTGATTTGTACCAAAGAAACTGGAAAAACCAACTGTTCTTAAGATGCTTAATAATTTTTTTTTGTTTGTTAAAATGAATTAACAAAAATAAAAATTGTTTTGAGACATATATATTATGTGTAATGTAATGTGATGTTTACAGACATTTTGACTCATCTTAATGTAATGTAATATTTCTGACATTGTTATTATGTATACTATAATCGTTACTCAACATGAATCACATTGTTTTGTTTTAATTTATTCCTGAAATTTAATTACAGAATTGTTATCAAATAAAATACCTTTTAATTTATGAAGCAGCTTGTGTCGTGTATTGCATCCATATATTCTTGCTTTATAATTGTTTACTTTGATGTTCGAGTTTTAAAATAATTATTTCACTTTACTTAAGTGAGATATTCATAATTCTCTGCATCTGATATCAAGTAAATGTAGTTTACCTGCTGAAACTATTTGTGATGTTGTCATGGAAACTTCATGTATTGATTCATGTAGCCACTCAGTTGTGTCAGAAAGAAATTTGTTTCGTTCAGATTTAGTAAATGACCACCATGGTCAATTATAAACATTTTGTTATTTCTACTCCT
Source organism: Pododesmus macrochisma (assembly GCA_032359645.1). Lineage (NCBI taxonomy): Eukaryota > Metazoa > Mollusca > Bivalvia > Pectinida > Anomiidae > Pododesmus > Pododesmus macrochisma. The sequence continues at coordinate 2,790 of JAUMGZ010131654.1, forward strand.
TATCAATAAAAAATAAGTCTCACTGGGCCTTGACATCCATCTGGTTTAAAAAAAAAAAAACACTATGCCTTCTGGTATTTGATTACATAAACATGTAGTTTTTAGGTCTTCGGCTCAGGTGATCGTTCCTTGTCCATCGTCATCCATCATGCATAAACATTTCACATTTTCAACTTCTACCCAAGAATGACTGGACTAATTACAGCCTACTTTGGCAGAAAGCATCCTCATAGGAAGCTGCTTTAAGTTTGCGAATGAAAAAGGGGCTGGCCCCTATAGGAGCCCAATAAGGGGTAAAAATAGACCCATTTTTAGTCCACCTGGACTTTTCAAAAGTCCACTTCCCCATACCAATCCGTCCCTCATCGTCCATCGTTAACATTCACATTTTAAACTTCTTCTCAGAAACTACTGAGGCAATTATGACCAAACTTGCTGTGAATGTTCCTTGCATGGTCCCCTTTCAGATATGTTTGATTTTGCCGAATTCCATCCAATATGGCCGCCATGGCTTCTGATTGGCTGAGACATTTTCGACTTCTTGTCAAGAACCGTCAGTCAGATTTTCACGAATCTTGATGTAAATGTTTCTTGCCGGGCCCCCTTTTAGATAAGTGTTCGCTTTTGCCGAATTCCATCCAATATGGCCGCCATTACTTTTGATTGGCTGAGACATTTTTATCTTTTTGTCTAGAACCGTTGGTCAGATTTTCACGAAACTTGCTGTACATGTTCCTTGCATGGCCCCCTTTCAGATTTGTGTTCGTTTTTGCCGAATTCAATCCAAAATGGCAACCATGGCTTCTGATTGGTTGAGACATTTTTAACTTCTTGTCAAGAACCGTCGTTCAGATTTTCACGAAACTTGATGTACATGTTCCTTGCATGGCGCCTTTTCAGATTTGTGTCGATTTTGTCGAGTTCCATCCAATATGGTCGCACATTGCTTCTGATTGGCTGAGACATTTTCAACTATTTGTCAAGAACCGTTGATCAGATTTTCAGGAAACTTTATGTAGATGATCCTTGAAATTTAGTTTAAAGATATTATTGCATTGCTAACCTATCCAGGTGGACGTTAAGGCCCAATGGGCCCCTTGATCTATATTGAAACCACTTGCATTTTATGTTATTAGTTGACTTGAATTGATACAAAAATATTTTCCTGAATTCTTTTTCATTTATGTTAAACCTTTCTGACAATTTGGCTTTACATATTGGTTCTACATTTTTCTGTATTAATATTTGGTAATGTTTCTAGCTCCCGTTTTTTTTTGTATTATATTACATGTACTTCTAAATTATTTAATTGCTTCAATTACTCCGTAAAATGTTAAAATGTTTGTGTTTATAGTAAATGGGTGTGGTGATCTGTAACGGGTATATATATATATATATATATATATATATATATATATATATTAGTGAATAAGAAGAGTAAAGATTATAGTCTCGGGCTTGTTAAAAGGATTTGTCGAGACTTCAGCTTCAATCTGATTTTCTGCCTACATTATACGGGTTATTTTCGAGAAAACATATTCAACACAAGAGGCGGGAAACGGAAGTAATTGAAATGTACGTGGTTTTGTAATTGATTGAAAGTGTAGGGGTAAACCCGTAGCTACTGTCTTTTGAATCTGAAGTAAGGAAACATCTCACAGGTTAATATTGGTGGTAATTAATGAAATTGTTTTGGTTATGTTGCTTAAGAGACAAATATCAGCTTAATTGTTAATACTAATTGATTTGATACTGCATTTGTGTTGTTGAAATGTCAACATGAAAGTCTGTTTACTCGTTTATATATCAGAGTTTATAAACGGCAGTGTTCTCGCCTGATCGAAGTCACAAAATAAGTAAGAAAAGCGTTGAAATTTGGAGGTTTTGAACTTCAAAAGAAAATGGAAGCAATAAGTTATTATAGCAGAATTATGAACTTTATATCATCTTAAGGTTTATCTTTTCTTTTTTTCTTATCTTCAGCGGCGTTTTTTAATACACCTATTATGAAAAGAAAAATTGGGTTATTTGGAATCCGGCGTCACTTTTCGAAGTCACAAAATAGTAAGAAAAGCGTTGAAAATTGGAGTTTTTGAACTTCGAACGAAAATAAAAGCACTAAGTTCTTTTCACAGAATTATGAAATTTATAGCATCTTAAAGCTTATTTATTCCTCTTTCTGATCTTTAAGCGGCGTTTTTCTATACATCAATTATTGTTTTAAATATAGAACATTTAGTAAGAGTCCTTCACTTTTTGCAACGCTATTTTATTGTACCGCGACATGTCGATCACAGGTAAGTTTACAGGTAGCCTTGCCAAAAAGGTGATGAGAAAAGCTATGCAATGCATTTATTTATTATTATTTTCCAATTTTGATTTCCTTCAGTAAGTAACCTTCGGATCCTTTTAATTTTCAAAGATGCTGCAAATGCCTGAACATTTATCGTTTTTATGCCCCTTCTGCATAGTCTTTATTTGTGATATCTCTTTTTATTCTATCAGTTTGTCCACCTGATAAAAAGTTATATAATATAGTATTTACATTTTGGAAATAGAATCTATCAGGGTTCGGCAGTGCAATGAAAAGGTGAATAAGTTGGGCAATTAAAATGGATTTTATCAATGTAAGTGGTGTGATATTTCTGTGTGACCATGTTTTTATAATAAATTTGATTTTTACAAGTTTTTTATCATAGTTTAGTTTTATTACCTTTTCTAGATCCACATCATATTCTATTCCTAAGAATCTGAATTTTGTAATCCCCCAAGTAAGTGTATAATCTGAACAAAGGTCCTCCTGGCTATACGACGTTTGTTTTAGAAAAAATTATACGGAGACCTGATATTTTCGTGAAAAAATGTAATTCAGATAAAGAAGATTTAAGGGAGATTTTTTAGCCTTCAAGAATAAGTGTAGTGTCATCTGCAAATTGTGCGAAATTGATTTCCTGGTTATCTATTGTAATACCCTTAATATTCATGTTATTTTTAATTTTAATAGCAAGAATTTCTCCACACAAAATAAAACGTAAGAAGAAATTGGGTCCCACGGACGACAGCCGCGACTGATTTTAAAGAAATTTTACAAGTGCCCTACCTGAATTATGGCTGAAGAGTGTTATTTTAAAGTTTTAATCCATTTACAGATAGATGGTTCAAAGTTAAACAATTTTAGTGTATTTTAAATATAGTTCCACGAAACAGAATCAAAAGCTTTCTCAAAGTCTATCATTAAAAGAAGTACTTGCAAATTAATTTTTTCAGTATACTCCATTACATCATATATAAGCCTTGTATATACCGCCCTAAAATGAATCATGTCTGATCCCCATTAATTAATTTATTTAAAACTTTTTTGAACCCATTAGAGATGACTCCAGATGCTATTTTATATATATTATTCAGTAAAGTTATTGGTCTTCAATTTTTAAGAAGTTTGTTTTAACGTAGCTATGATCCTCTTATAGTGAAACGAACTACATGCATAGTATTGGGTCCATTTTCCGCCTCTTACTGGCATAGACGTTGGCATTGCACACCTTCTAACAATACTACTGAGACCCAACGAAGGGCTCCAGTTAAAAGCTCTCTATATCGAGAAGGCTGGTTCCTGATATCTGTCCTTCTGGTTTCTAGTTTGACATCGCGTTGTTCTTTATTTCTGAGCTCACATTGCTGTTATATCAATTACTTGAGCCAATTTAGTTGTTTCCCCTGATACATAACTGGGTGAGTTTTGCTCTCCTCCCCCTTGCTTTGTAACTCTGCGAGCACACTGATTGTTCTCAATGTCATTTGTCATATACTTAACTTTATGTGAAATCTATGAATCTACCACGTATTAGCCACTGTTTTCAGCTTTATGCTACTAGGTTATATCCAATTTTTATGTTTCCAATTGCTTTTTGTAAATATGTATAAACGTTTTACTCGTTTAGATTTTTATTGACACTTGATGTGGGCAGTTAGTTGTTGAGATGATTTACAGCGCCATTAAGTATATTTATTAAATTTTTAAATGTATGTCTGTACTTAAGACTTCTAGTCTCATGCGGGACGTGGGAAGGTTGATGCCTCATTAACCGGTTTAACCACACCGCCAGGTTTCGTGCTGGGTGACAGTTCTAGGTCGGTACGCATGGATAATAAGTCTTGATAATTGTTGTGATGTCGAGTTGATTAATTACATTCCGTGGCTTCATTGTTTGACGCAGTTATTGTTTGTTTGTCAATGTCTCTCGTTCTGTTGATCCTATTCATACTGTTTTTAGTCCATCTGGTCCGAAGGGCCAAGGTGGACTTTTCTCATACAAATCCCGTCCGTCGTCCGTCGTCCGTCGTTAACTTTTTCACAAAAACTACTTATTTTTAAAAACCGCTGGATGGATTTCAACCAAATTTGGTAATAAGCATCCCCCTGGGAAGCCGCTTCAAGTTCGCGAAAAAAGGGGCTTGGCCCTATAGGGGCCCCACGAGGGGACAAAAAGGGGTAAAATTGGGTACATCTTTGAAAATCTTCTTCTCATAAACCATAGGTCCGATTGCTTCCATATTTTGTATGCATAATCCTTTGGACAATTTTAACAAAGTTTGCGAACGAAAACGAAATCTGTTCATAAACGACCACCAGGAGGCGCTTCACTTAACATAGATGGTGGTGAAATGCTAAAATATGGATATACTGCCAATTTTCTCTGAAACTTTTTGTATTGACATAAATTAGAAAGTTGTTTGAATTTATGCAAGGGACATTTTGATCAAGTCTAAAGGGCACAGGTACAAAGGTCTAGGTCATAGACACTTCCAAAGATTGAAAATGCACGTTAATTTTTCACATTTTCACATTTTCAACTTTTCAAGAACCACTGAATGGATTTCAACCAAATTGGGTAGGAAGCATCGCCTTGTGAAGCCACTTCAAGTTTACGAAGAAAAAGGGACTTGGCCCCATAGGGGCCACTTGAGGGGTAAAATTGGGTACGTTTTCAAAAATCTTCTTCTCATAAACCGCTGGACTGATTGCTTTCATATTTAGTATGCATAATCCTTTGGACAATGTTAACAAAGTCTGTGAATGAAAACGAAATATGTTCATAAACGACCACCAGGTTATGGTGAAATGCTTAAATATGGATATATTGCCAATTTTCTCAGAAACGGTGAACTTTTGTATGGACATATACATTAGAATGTTTTTTGAAATTATGTAAGGAACATTTAGACCAAGTCTCAAAGTCACAGTTTCAAAGGTCAAGGTCATAGACACTTCTAAAGATTGAAAATGCACATTAATTTTTCACATTTTCAACTTAAGCTTCTCAAGAACCACTGAATGGATTTCAACCAAATTTGGTAAAGAAGCATCCCCTTGGGAAGCCACTGGTGGCGAAAACATTAAATGTGAATTTTCTCAAAAACAATAGCAATTTTACCGATACATTTAATAAGAAAGTTTTTTGAAAAAATGCAAAGAATATGTTTACAAATTTTTTGAGGAAGACTAAAAAATGTTTATTTTCTCAAATATGGTACACCTTTTGTATATACATTGCATTAGAAAGTTGTTTGAAATAATGCAATGAGTGTTTTGGCAAAGTTGCAAATAAATTGGGTCAAAGAGTAAAATACCAATTGTCTTAAAAAAGTAGACTGTGACCTTGCTATTTGACAATGTCATCTTCAAAAAATATGATACACTGCATATGTTCCAATAAAATCAAGGGCTTCATGACCAATCAAAATGCGCTAAATGTATAGGCTTGTTCAACCAGATGGACGTTAAGGCCCATGGGCCTCTTCTTTTGTTTGTTTTCCTTTGGTAAGCAAGTGATTATCCCGCTTTTGTGTGATTGATAACTCCGGGTTGTTATATCCATAATATATTGATCTTACAACATAATGGCCTAATTTATTTCAAAAATATCATGATCATGATTTTTGAAGTAAAAACTGAAGCTAACCACCGTAAGTCATTAAAAATCAGTATTTCTCTGAAGGGTTCATATGTATAAAATGAAGATTTAAATCACAAGTACTTTGAAAAGACTATATCGATTATCACTGACTTATAGTAAAGTACATACATATAATGACACATACAGCAATTACGATAGCGTCAATTAGAGACACCGACTATTCTTCGGTATTGAGAGCTGGGCATGTTATGTCCCGATAGGCAGGTCGTAAAAGTGGCCGTATACGCTTGTAAAGGTAATCGGCTCTTTCGTGACTTATTCCAGCTGGATGAATCTGTCTTTGGAATACCAAGTATAATTTCTGCGCGTTTTCTTACAATTACAAGTCTCTTTTCCGGTGTGATTGACCTCTCTTTGACATAGACAACACCGGGATCCAGGTGTATAAACCGGAAATGCTGATATTGAGTTATGCTTTTTAAAGGTTTATAATATCCCTTTAGGAGCGTTTTCCAGTCGTACCATTGCCACTGCTGTTCCCCCATTTGGAAGCAGAAAGGGCAATGCGTGCTTACTATAACAGGATCTATTTACTTGATCAACCAATTGTGACAGAGCATCAATATCACTTTTATGATAAAGCTTTTTTATATAGGCAAATCCAGCGTCAATCAAACATCTGAAACTAGAAAATTGATTGTCGATAAACAATTACTCCTGTCTTGAATTTGATAATTTTGTGTTATTAGAATTTAATGACTGAAAAATATTTACTTGACATTTAATAAAGGTGACTGCATGACATCTTCCAGAATTCTTTTTTGAATAATCCATAAAGAAGAAATAAGAAAACTAGTTATGTCATACAGTAGTACTATAAAAAAAACCTTTATAGTACTAAAACAGTATGAAACGCTATACAATAAACATATAAAACAAGTTAATCTTAATAATCCCTGCCAGATTTGTCTTTCCCCCTAGGTAAATATAAACAAGTTTAAGATAATAAATATATATGCATGGTGGGAGGTAATCTTTATTGAACATGTTTTATATACTTTATGTTTTACCTTGTGTGACCAGAAATTTGTATAATTAATTGAATGTCATTGTGTAACTTAGTCATCGTCCAACACAGATAAGCAATCGCGAACTGGTTTTTGTTTTATCCTGCAAATAAATAAGAAAATGTAAAATATAAAAATGAAAATCCAGCTTAACAATTGACAGAGTAACATAGATGCAAATAAATCTTATACCTGTCCATAGAAATGTTTTCACAGATACCAAACCGTAAACAATTCCTTTTCTTTTTCAGGTTAGTTTTTCAGTATTCTTTATTGTTGACATAAAATTCACAATGGTTATGATGTACAAAAACCGCACCCAACAAAAATACAAAATTGTATTGCCAAAATTTAAAATGTGCGCGTAGGCAAAACAGGAATTTTTAAACGTATTCCTCTGGACACGTGTTTCGAACAACCCAGATCTCATCAGCAAAGGTGACGTTATAATATATATGGAATTAAATATTATCAAAAGACAGACAGAGGGACTGACTGACTTACTAAAAATGTGGCTCTGTAGCTTTGATTTACCGTAGTCTTGTCTATTCAAAATTCATTTTCTCTCTAGCGTCCATCAATGACAACAGCTTCAAGCACAGTTATGGGGTTCCGGACGGTGTTGTCTCACACAGAGTATTGATTCTTTCCTCTTATAAATATAATATTTATCGGGGGTATGTTTCAGATTGCATTTTTGTATTATACTCATTTTAGAACATTGTCTTGCAGTAAGATTGTTATGGCTTTTTGCATGTTTAACCATTAAGGTTACATGTCATTGTATTTCACACGTGCTTTCTAGGACAATTTATTGATCAATAGAAATATATCTTATCGCTGAAAATGTCCTTTTCTCTGTAGCATATTCATTTTACAGTTTTGAAAAAATAAAGATTCACTCGAGTTAACTTATTTTTATTTTAATCAAAAATGTATATACATTGTATAGGCTTATGATTCATGTGTATGTCATTTTCTATATTAAAATGTTGACAGTGTAGACTTAATACAACTCGGGCCTCCTTTTTCCAAGACAGCTGACTGTTACGTTGCTTGTATTGTAAATATTATCATTCACTTTGTAGGAGCACCTTGGAAAACAATTGGTGGTTGAAATTACATATATTTACAAAAATGTTTACGAAAACAGAAATTAATTTTTCTTGTGAAATATTTAAAATTTCAAAAAGTATTTCACCATTGGAGTAAGTATGGTAATAGTGTAAGAAAACGTATTCATAGTGAATATACTCAACTAAGTGTAAATACCTGTCTTTCACTATTCACACGCTCTTCTCACTCAACACGATATAGGACATCGCGCGTGATTCTTGGATAGAATATATGCATAATTAATGAACCCAATGTAAATAGACGACCACAAAAATCGACTAAACTTGTTAATTAAGATAATTAGTAAATAAAAAACGGCGCAGTAGTACGTTTTTACATTATACTTATTGAATCACAGCAAGTCTGCATTTTTTTCAGATACCAAATTTTGGTTGATCGGATATCTTTAAATGGAAGCAGTCATGCTTGATACGGCCGAACGAATTCATCTTGGCATTATCATTGATGTTCTTGTAAAATCGGTGTATCCATAGCCTGTGTCCTACCATTACCTTTCTAGAGAAATAATTTAATTAACCTAAGATGCTCATTCCGTTCGAACCACAAAACGTAATATCATTTTAATAACCATGCTTATCACGTCTGTTTAGGGGCTTCAACCATATTCAATAGTATCGCACTAAACTCTTTGACCCATTATTAGGATTTACAATTGTAAAAATATTAAAAAAATTTAGTCACTTGTATTATGTATGCGTGTACCGTTGTTTGCATTATGTGTGGAAGTGTTCGCCGCACAGTCCTATGTAGCGCTAATGTCACTGGCAGTGTAGAGCTGACCATACATATAAAGTTCATCTTTTACAAAATTGGCTCTCCTATTATCACTTTTGCTTTAATTTATATATTCCACTAATGCTTCCTTGTCCCTTATTTTGACTTTGGAAATAGTACAAACACATCTGACCCTTTTAGCTTAACCATAGAATTCGTCAAATTTTCTCACGACTTGGGCTCATTAAATTGTTCCTCGTTGAGTGTGCTTGTATATAGGCAAAACTCTCAGTCAGTCCTTTATTTTGTTAAAAAAGAAGAAGAAAGATCAAGAGAACAAAAAAGTCATACCCAGAATGATCTTGTCAACCGAAACACGGAAAATGACGTCAAACCAATCAACTAAGAGAGAGAGAACCTCACTCATGGTCTAAGGTCAATCTATAAATCGAAGGGGAACAAATTAAGAATAGACAAGCCCTAGATAAATCAAAGCTAGGAAGCAAACAAAGAGGAATCTTGATGTTACTAAAACAAGGAAAGAATAGTATCAACATAACAAAGGTTATTAATAAACAAACAATAGCTTCATTAAAAAGTCACTACAGAATGAAAGGATAAAAACCACACCCCAACAATGATCATAAATATGATCGAGTCAACAATCAAAATATAAAACCAAGTCAAACTAGATGAAAATCGAAGGGGGAGGGCTTTGTAGGTACCCCCGCTTTATTGTACACCTACCCTGTACATATAGCAGTTCAATATTGTTTGTGTTAAAATATACTAGAGAAACGAAAAATTGATATAATTTAGATCAAAAGATTAAAGACTCCTTCCACGAATGTACTTGCACACCAACTTGACCAAATGTCATCCCTGAAGTTGTAACAGTGTAGAAGATATTCTCTGAAAACCAATATTCAAAATAATGTAGGTCAAAGGTCAAGACAGAGGTCACAGTGACCTACGTTTCGTATGGGACACAGCATCTTACACACACGTACTTATATACTAAGTTCCATTACAGTATGTGCAAAAGTAGGGGAAATATGCTCAAACACCCAATTTTCAATAATATAGGTCTAAGGTCAAGGTGACAGTAACCTAATTATAGTATGTGACACAATACTTTTCGCACAAGTATCCATACAATTAGTTCCATCACAGTAAGTGAAAAAGTAGTGGAGATATTCTCCAGAAGCTAATATTAAATAATGTAAGTCAAAGGTCAAGGTAAAGGTTGTAGTGAACTATTAATGGTATGTGGCACACTACCATCCTCACAAGTACCAATATACCAAGTTTCATTACACTACGTTCAAACATTTGTTTGTTTGTTTGTTTCATTGGGGTTTAACGTCCCTTTTAACATCTAAGGTCATGTCGAGACGATGCCTGCTTGTGAACGTTTAAACATGGTATATATGCTCCAAAAAACAATATTCAATAATGTAGCTCAAAGCTCCAGGTAGAGGTAGCAGTGACCTACTTATGGTACGCAACACATCGCCTTCTGCACAAGTATCCATATACGAAGTTTCATTACGATATGTGAAAAACCTGGGAGATTTGCTCCGGAAACCAATATTCAATAATGTAGGTCGAATGTCAAGATAGAAGTAGCAGTGACCTACTTATGATATGTGACACACCGCCTTCAGCACAACTATCCATATACCAGTTTCATTACACTATGTAAAAAAACATGGTAGATATGCTTTGGAAACCAATATTCAATAGTGTATATTAAAGGTGAGGTAGAGGTCGCAGAGGCCTACTTATGGTACGTGACATACCGCCTTCCAAACAAGCACCCTTATACTAAGTTTCGTTACAATACGTGAAAAAACATTGGAGATATGCTCCGGAAACCAATATTCAATAATGAAGGTCAAAGGCCAAGGTAGAGATCGAAGTGACCTATTTATGATATGCAACACAACGCCTTCAGCACAAGTACCCATATACGAAGTTTCATTGCACTTTGTGAAAAAAACATGCTCCGAATACCAAGGTAGAGGTCGCCGTGACCTACTAATAGTACACAACATACCGCCTTCCAGACAAGTACCAACACAAGTTCCAATATATATTTATATATATACCAAGTTTCGTTACACTATGTGAAACAACATGGTATATATGCTCCGGAATCCAATATTAAATAATGTAGATCAAAGGTCAAGGTAGAGGTCACAGTGACCTCATTATTGTACGCGATACAACGCCTTCCACACAGGTACCCTTATACTAAGTTTCATTAAACAATACGTGACAAAACGTTGGAGATATGCTCCGGAAAACTGTTCAGACAAACGGACGCACGGACGGACATAGCAAACACTATATACCATCCACTTCGTTGAAGAGGGGGTTTAAATAGGAATGTTGATGTATTCGACTGGATACGTATTTCGGACAATCCGGGACTCATCTGCAAAGTTGATATAATACTATATATAGGATATAATACTATATATAGGATATAATTTTATAAAAAGACAGACGGACAGACCAACCGACAATAGAAAACCTTGAAATTGAGGTCAAAGGTCAAGTTCAAGGAGGTCAAACACATTTTTCTATATTACTTCTTACTGCATTAATCTAGAGTCTTCATATCTATACTGTTGTCAGATATTAGGAAGATCTTTAATTGACTTTGAAATTAAGGTTAAAGAGATCAAAAACATACTTTTTCATATAACTTCTTACTGGATAATCTTACAGTCTTTATATTAACACAATGTGAGAAATTATTAAAATATTTCATTGACCTTGACATTGAGGACAAAAGTCAAGGTTAAACATATTTTCCCCTATAACTTTTTACTTGATTAACGAAGAGTCTTTAGAATTATTCTGAGGTTGGATCTTAGGAAGATCTTTCATTGACCTTGAAATGAAGGTCAAAGGTCAAGATCAATAGTCAAGGTTAAAAACATATTTTTTTCTTATAACTTCTTACTGGATTAACCTAGAGAGAGTCTTCATATTAATATCGATGTTATATCTTAGGAAGACCTTTCACTGACCTTGGTATTGAGGTCAAAGGTCAAAATCAAACATAGTTTCCACTATAACTTTTTACTGGATTAACTTAGAGTCTTTATATTGATACTGAAGTGAGATCTTAGAAAGACCTATCTTTGACCTTGACCTTGAGGTCAAAGGTCAAGGTCAATCATAGTTTCCCCTTTAAATTTTTACTGAATTACATAAGAGACTTTATATTCATACTGAAGTTAGATCTTAGAAAGACCTATCTTTAACCTTGACCTTGAGGTCAAAGGTCAAGGTCAAAAACATTGTTTTCGATATAACTTATTACTGCATTAACTTAGAGTCTTCATATTTATACTGATGTTAGATCTTAGGAAGATCTTTCATTGACCTTGATATAAAGGTCAAGTGTCAAGGTCAAAGATATCAAACCATATTCTTTCATATAAATTCTTTTTAAATTAACATAGCGACGTCATCTTTAAACTAAATGAAGATCCTACAGAGTGTTTTTGTTTACCTTGATATAGAGGTCAAAGGCTAAAAGGGTTTAAATGAATTTGATCTATACATTTTTACTGGATGAACAACGAAACTAAAAAAATAACCTAAATTTTTCAATAACACTGGGAAAGACGTTCAATTGCAATGGCAATTTGTATCTAGTTATTAGGTCTTCCCAGTCGGGGGAAGACGTCTTGTTTTTGTGTTGATTATTTTTATTTTTTTTTCTTTCCGCCAACTTTATCTTCTGTCAACTCTAGTTTTTGAACCATTACATCTAGGGACTTCATATTTGAAACATAGATAGTACTCGGGAAAGGGAACACGTGTATAGTTTGTGGGAGTACAGAGGTCAAAGGTCAAGTTCACACGGGCATTTGAAAAATCAAAAAATCTCTAATATATAGTTTCCTCACCATTTGATATGGACATGGAAAGACCTTTCATTGACCTTGAGCTTGAGTTCAAAGGTCAATGAAGTCAAAACACATTTTACCGTATAACTTCTTACTGGATTATTCTAGAGTCTTCATATTAATATCGATGTTAGATCTTAAGAAGACCTTTCATTAACCTTGACTTCGAGGTCAAAGGTCAAAGTCAAACAAATTTTCTCCTATAACTTTTTACTGGAAAATCAAAGAGTCTTTATATTAATACTGAAGTTAGATCTTAGAAAATACCTTTCTTTGACCTTGACCTTGAGGTCAAAGGTCAAGGTCAAAAAACATATTTTTCCATATAATTTCTTATTGGATTAACCTAAAGTCTTCATATTTATACCGATGTAAGGTCTTGGGAAGATATTTCATTGACTTTGACCTTGAGGTCAAAGGTCAAGTTCAAACATATTTCCCCCTATAACTTTTCACTGGAATAGCTAAGAGTCTTTATATTAATACTGAAGTTAGATCTTAGAAATACCTTTCTTGGACCTTGACCTTTAGGTCAAAGGTCACGGTCAAAGATCAAGGTAAAAAAACATATATTTCCATATAATTTCTTATTGGATTAACCTAAAGTCTTCATATTTATACCGATGTTAGTTGTTAGGAAGATCTTTCATTGACCTTGACATAGAGGTCAAAGGCAAGTCACACATATTTTCCCTATAACTTTTTAATGGATTAACTTTATATTTACTCGGAGGTTAGATCATATGATGATCTTTCATTGACCTTGTCTTTGTCAAAGGTCAAGGTCAAGAAGGTCAAAACACATTTTTCCATATTACTTCTTACTGGATTAAACTAGAGTCTTCATAATAATATCAATGGTTAGATCTTAAGAAGACCTTTAATTGACCTTGCCATTGAGGTCAAAGGTCAAGGTCAAAGACGTCAAAAATATATAATTTCCTATAACTTCTCACTTGATTTACCTAGAGACTGCATATTTGTACTAATGTTAAATCTGAGAAAGACCTTTCAATGACGGACCTTGGTATTGAGGTCAAAGGTCTAGGTCAAATAGGTTAAAATGTATTTTATCTATTAATTCTTACTTGATTAAAGTAGAAACTTCATCTTTAATCTTAACTACTGAATAACGCTGGGAAGACGTTCAATTGCAAAGGCAATCTAGTTTTATTTAACTTTCACTATTACTTTTACTAGTATCAGGCCACATTTCAGTAGGGGTATTATCATATTTTCCAATTTTGTTAATTTAGAGGACATAACATCAATGGTTTCACCCATCCAGGAGGTAATCGACACAATGTGTATGCGCTGTTGATTGGCCATCAGTGATGGAGAAAACCCATTTAATTGTGGATATGCTATAGGGGTGATGTGCTGATAATTCATAAAATTCTGCGGAATTGACCCAAACCACAACTGTAATTGTTATCTTAGGAAGAGAGAGTACCTGGTTGACACGACATACTGTGTGATGTGTTCGAATGGACACTGTTCTCCTGTTCATATTTAATGTTGACCTCTTCTAGTTTTTTGTTTTCACTCAGAACTCTTTTTTTATCGGGGGGGGGGGGGG